>JAECUM010074805.1:0-15586 GCA_016617855.1 Megalonaias nervosa | reverse complement strand
GCACGTTCAAAGGGTGTGCGTCTCAACCCAGACAAATGCGTAATAGGCGCAACGGAAGTATCTTTCTTTGGCCATAAAATAAGCTCGTCAGGTTTATAATCCGGTCAAAACAAGGTTGAAGTTATTCTTAAACTTGATGCTCCCAAAAACAGGTCCAAATTAGAAAACCTATTAGGAATGGTTAACTATCTTTCTAAATTCGCGCCAAATTTAGTAGAGGTTACAAGCCATTTACGCGCCTTCTTGAAGAAAGACGTGGAATTTTTCTGGGACGAACCTCAGAAGAAGGCATTTCAAGAGGTCAAGGATATAATCACGCGACACCCTGTGCTGGTTTACTTTAACTCGACCAAGAAATTAACACTCGAAGTAGCCGCTTCCAAATATGGGATTGGGGCATGCCTTATGCAAGACGGTCACCCCATAACATTCGCATCCAAAAGCCTAACACAAACCGAAACCGGGTATGCTCAGATAGAAAAAGAAACGCTGGCTATACTATTTGGCTGTAAAAGTTTTCATCAATTGGTTTTTGCTAGACCAGTTAGGGTGCACTCAGATCACAAGCCGATTGAATCGATCATGAGGAAGCCCCTTTCAGCAGACCCTCCACGCCTTCAACGCATGATGTTGCAGAAGGACTCGACCTTCACATACATACGATCAAGCAACAGTTGTTTGTCACGGATCGACGGTTAGAAAAAGTGCGTTATCAAAGTTGACTCGCAAATGCAAACTTTGACAAAGACTATAACTCAGGGATGGCCTAGTTCACGCGCTGACTGCAATACAGATGTGCTTGAGTTCTGGAATCAGAGGGATGAGCTATTTGTAGAAGATGACTTAATTTTCAGAAGTCAAAAGTTAATTGTACCGAAAAGTCTCCGGCAGGAAATGCTACGAGCTGTGCACACTGGTCATCTGGGAGTAAACAAGCCATTAGAACGCGCGAAAGATAGCATCTTTTGGCCAGGCATGTCCAAATAAATCATAGAACTTTCCACATTCATGGATGCATTTTGTTAGTTTGCATTCTCTGATTTCGCATCTACTATAATACCAGCGTAGTGCGTACTTAGAGGTTTCATTTCGTCCATAATCTTAAGTTGATAACACATATATTACATAATTGGTTCCATTCATGTTATGCAGATTTTATACTTATGAATACTATTATTGGTTTCTTTGGTCTATTAATGAAATCCTATATTAAGATGTAGCGATGTAGAGAACGTAACGGGACGTTTGTTTAACAAGGTTTCTTTCAGTAATAATAGATTTTCTTTATCAGTCTCCCAACTATTGACAGATTTATCACATACATTCCAATTTTGTTTATTTATTTTCTTTTTAACCTTTGAAGATTTAAGAATAGTAAAAAATATATCATCGTGTTTGTCGTATGGAGATAACTCGTCGTGTAAATGTTTCCAACATCCTCTCTATTTATGTGTTCTAATTTGCATACAACGGGGTGCACTAACATTACTCCTTTGATCATAAAAATCTCTTCCGTGAAATTAGAAGCATATGGAAATTATCAACAACTGGGTTTGTCTTCAGCCCAAGTTCTCCCTTCCAAGTATTCCAACGCCCCAGCTGATCACCAATATTCACCGAGTCTTATTTTTATCTAATGCACGGGTTTTCTTGGTCTCAGAGCCGCTTAAAAAATCGGGCCTTCTTCACTTCGTTTCCTCTTGAATAAATTTTTCCGCCACGTGCGAACGTAGTTGTTATTAGAATAGTCACTTTAGGAAGTTGCCGAATGTATCACATTACTACTTTTGGAGCACTCTCGAAAAAGAAAGGACTAACGAGCGTCTTCAGTTATTGAATTAATGGATGATACCGCCTTATTCCAAACTGAATATTTGAACTTCATTTAAACCTAACTTCTTGATAATTGCATAAAAAACGGTTTATGCCAGATAGCTTATTTAACAAATCATTTCCTTCCTTCCAAACTTTAGTTAGACTGGAAGAATGGTGAATTTTATGAAAAATGGCGTTATTGGGGCTTTAATGTCAATGCATTATATGAACGACAATGTTCTCGGAGTACGTTTCTGCATGCATCGATATCCAGCTGTGGTTTATTTTCGTCTTTGGATAGATCAGAAAACAGAATTTGGTTCACCCAATGCTGCACAAGAAAAGTGTTTGCGATTATCTCAAGTTATCTAGTGCAGATTTTTAACCACAACCAGGGTACTTACAGAGTAAATTTTCGTCTTATCACAATACAATGAATTTGGTCGGGAAGCTGTCCAATTTACGGGAACAACTTTAGTTGTAAAGTTGTGTGAAATATAAAATTGCTTTCAATTTGCATTTTTCTTTTTGGAATTTTCGCTATCCATTTTATCTGAGAGAATTGTTTTATATATTGGATGTTTCAGAATTTATTCTAAAGCTTACTCCACTGTTCAGTCGTTATATTAGCTTACTCCACTGTTCAGTCGTTATATTTTTTAGCTGTGTTTCTGAAGGATATTCGTAAAATTGTGTGGCGTTTCATGAAACGCGTATGCTGCTGTCGAAGGTGAGGTTGATTCTCAGGATGATATTGATTAACTAGCAGTTAAGGACAAAAGCTTCGGGACCAAGGAGTATGTGGTGAATCAGAAGGCTTTCGAGAGATCCTTTATGCAGACTGGGAGGGGCAAGCTCTGTATAGAGGCTACTTGACCATTCGACGAAGCTGTGGAACCGGAAATGCATTGTGATATCGACTAAACAACCTGAGATACACATGTTCCATTGTTGAATCCCTATTATTCAATATCACTGAGTGAAATCGGGACTTCAGTATCGCTATACGTGCAAAAATCTGTAATGTATACATCCTACATATGGATGAAACGTATATTAATTCATTTGTGTGTATAAATCGTATAGTTTGATACCCTTGGTGATAGAATCGTACGTTGATCGTATTTGTGTATAAATTTTATATACTGATCATCCATGATAGATCATTATATCATATTTGTTCCTACAAAATTCAAGCCTTATCTTTTGTTACGTGTCTAGGCTCGTACAAAAGTAACAAGAAAAGAGTGAAGACAGCAAGCTTTGTAAAATTTAACAAATAATTTATTTCCCTAGAAAACCAAGGTAAAAATGGAAAAAAGAACTTACGGTTTTCGAATCAAATCCAAAAATAATCTAAGAATTAAAAAATAGAAATCCTGTTATTAAAAGTCCTTAATGAATCTAAGTTCGAGTCCCGATGAAATTCAAAATGGAGGTAATGACGTCTGTTGCAACCTTTAAAGTGTTGTTGAATCAACAGTTCCATTGTTGAATCTCAGAAAATAATATTCCAGTTTGGAATTCTAAATAAATTTCGATAAATGTCTTTGTCCAAGAGTCAGTTTAGGAGCACTTATATTCCAGGGAAAGAATCACTAATTCCATAAAATAAAAAATTCAACTCAAACTGGTCACAACAAAACACCTTTAACTGTCAAAGGTATAAAGCCCAACTGGCTACTTCTTATGAAATAAAAGAGTTATACAGTACGTTAAGACGCAAAACAGACTCCCGTGTGAGGGTCACGTGGTCATTTTCTAGAACAACGTAGAAATTTTTTACATGCCTAACACCACGTACTCTAGTATGGCCTTACCTAAAATCAATGGTTCTTACTCTGAAAAAAATTTATAAAACGTTATTTACTACAAACCCTTGCTAGATCTGAATAAGGTCAGCAACTAGATACAATGTTTCCACTACTGGTTGTTTATCAGGTCAAACAGAACTGAAGTGAATTTCTAAAAAAAATATCAAACCCAGTAGACAAAGTTATCATTACAATAACATGTAATGGAATAAAAAAATAATAACTAACAAATAAATAATTAAATTACATATACATAACACTTTGCAACTAGATACGAATATTCCTTTAATATAATTTAATTTTCTTGTGGTGTTAGTTTTTGTGCAGCATGTCATTACTCTACGCGTTGCTTTGCAAAGCCGCTTGAAAAATTTACAAAATCAACCGGAACTCGATCTTGTGTTGGTTTTGTATCGTCGTCACTTCCTTATCATTACCATAATAATCATGGCAAACATCATTTTAATTTCTTTTTATTTAAAGTGGGAAGAAATGGGACAAGGCACAAGTTTATAAAAATTTGAACTTATTAAAGTAACAAGAACAATAACTGGTTTATTAATAATTTGAAGAGTATCAATGGAAAGTGACCATAACTTTAAAAAAAAAATCGAACATTCCAGTATAGCCGGTAAAATGAAACCGAAGGAGTTAGAAAAATGGACAAGAAGCAAACTAAGAAGACGTAAGAAATATGCATAAATGCTGAGCCTGCTATACTGATATCAATAATAAACAAATGGCTTCTAATCAACAGCTTAGCCTACAAAATGAAGTGAAATATGACTACATGACATCAAAGGGAATTAAATATTGCTCTGGATGTTTCTCATTTAACCTAGGTTTGCATCAATCTCCACTGAGTGCTAATTTGATAATCCTTCAAATATCAGTTTAGAAAGACATAAAAACAAACTATGAAAAAAATGTTCAAATGATGCCTAAGTAAATCTGTACCGGTAGTTTCGTTGTAGGTAAATTTGTGCATTAAACCAATATTTGTAATCGTATAAGCAATCTGGTTCGGATTAAATGAAGTAGGCAATACCATTTTAACGTCTGCCCAATGTTAAAGTTAGTAATCCTTGTGCTCCTCCGTCTGTTGCCATTTCTTATGTGTTTGATATATTTATACTATATCAATGGCAACAATGAAGAAAAAGGTGTTTTTACAAGTGTGATTTATATTCAAAGAGTGAATCGCTGCAAATGTTGACATTGTAGTAATTATGTTCAATGTTTTGAAACTCAAGTCTATTAAAATCGCTCTGAGTAACAATTGCAGTGGTCATGACCAACAGTATTGTAAATATATAGAATTCAATAATCAGACGTATATAGATTTTGCTGGATTTGAAACACTATTATAAAACAGTTGCCATTATAAAGTTTTATACCTGCATAGCATAGATCTTTTTTTTTTTTCATGCATCTTGATTAAAAAAAAAATAACTGCCACATCCGAGAATAAGCAAATTAAGAATAACATTAACAGAGTTATAAAATTCATTGATTTTGGTAAAAAAATATCCTATTTCCATAAAACATTAATTGGACCAAGTTCAATATAAATTAAATAATGATGATGGTTTCTTAGGAATTTGTTAAAAAAGGATTTGCTCTTTTGCATTTTTATGGGGGGGGGGGAGCGAGGCAATTTAAAATTGATCGATCCCACGTCATAGAAGGAAACGTTAATCATTTGTATTTTAATTCTGTGTAAACATGTATGCTCGTAACTAGTGCAGGCAAATCTATATACAAGTTTTCTTAGAGATTATATTTATCTATTTTCAGTATGAGATTCGTTCCATCTTGCATTTTCTCGTATTTATTGTCCTAATTCGGCATTCAAAATGTCAAGCAATTGTTAAATTACACTATTAATTTCACCTCCGCTATATACATATGTTGTTTATGGTAAAAAAAAAAAAGTTAAGATCTCTGTTTTCTATTGACTGAGTAGGCAGCTATATATGCCTAAATGCCAGGTCTAGCTGTACGTTCACAGAACCAAACGGTCAAATTGGTGGAATTGTAATCTTCAAAATTTACGGTTCAGTATCGTGAAAATATTAATAAAAGTACTGACTGCTGCAGGCATAAAATCTTTCCTTGTTTACGTTTATTTTAAATGAATCTGGCTTTTCATCATAATTCTGTTATAATTGAGTGATTTCACACGTCTGAATTCTTTTCTAGTTCGAAGGCCTAATAAAGGAGGCTATGATATTCCACTTGCTTTTAGATTGGTTGACAGATTACAGAAGTAGTCTTCGTTTGATTTGTTTGAAAAGCAATACTTGGGACTCATGACAAGCTACAGGGACAAGATTCATCGCCCTCTATGTGTGCATTTGAGGATTATTTCCTTGCTTTCATTCTTCGAATGAAAGGGTGCCTCTTAATAAATCGAACATGTAATTATAGCGAAACTTCTGCAGATAATTTTCAGGTACTTAGTTCAGTGTGCTTTGGCATTCTTTCCTTGAATCGGACCAATCAACCCAATCCACTGGCATATTTGAACAAATGAGAAACAGGTCTATTCAAATATGTAAAATATTATTACTCGAGCGAGAACAAGAGTCGAACATACAACAACTAGCTTTGAAATAAAACATTTTTTAAGTCTAAAACATCAAACTCGTTGACAACATATAATCAAACTTTCACGTTTTGTAGCGACATTGTATTCTTTCCGTTAAAGTATGTATTTATGTAAACAAATGTCGATCAGTTCTTTTTCACTTCGTTTCGGTACTTTTAGATTTGTCTTCGTGTCTTTACATGAATAGACTTACTAACCAGTCGAGCCGGTTCGAGTCTTTTTAATCTAGCGGTATATGCACCGTACTAGGGGAAACACAAACGGGGTTCTTTACTCGATCGAGACAGTTCGACTTTGTCTCCCCTCCTGTTACACATGGGGGCTAGTCCGATTCTGAGTAACTGGTAACCCAATTGAGGATGGGTTTCCACAACTTCGAGAGTTTAATCTGGGTGGCATTCTAAGACGAATGGCAAATTAATGGGTGAGGAATCTAGCTGTTTAGGTACACGACGTCACATGCTAACCAGCCTATTTGGTCCGGACCTTTCAGTCTTGTGGTATGTGTACCCGACTGTGGGACAGACGAACCAGGTTTGATTCGTAGTCACGATAGTTAGACTTTGTGTTCCGTACCGCTACAGTGACGTAGATGTTACATATTCAATTTTAATGAGGCATACCAGACTCCAGTGGCTTAACTACCGTAGTAGCCGGACTGTGGGACCTGGCCGTCTTTGAGGCCCGGCCCAACCAGGAAAAAAATAAGTGACAGTACGAAGGGGGGGGGGGGGCGGTGCAAACAGTTTGCTGTGGGGCCCGTGGTGATAGTTAAGCCACCGCCAGACTCTGAATGTTAACTAATCTAATAACGTTACCAGTTTCAATTATAAAATGATGGTGATTACTGCAGTCCTCATCCTGAGATTAAAACGGATATCCTTTTATCGTTTCAACGGATTTTATAGACCACAAACAGTTTATTGTTAATGTATGCTAATGCAAAATTAGCCGGACATAAAAAGCTACACGCACAGAGAGGAATATGTCTTTCTTACATCTTGTATTCGGCTTATTTACATTGTATAATACCTCGAAAGGTAAAATCGTTTATTTTATAATTGGACAAAATATATCATTTTTGTGGACGTTCAAAAATATAAGGAATGATGATATCTTTATCCTGCATAACGAGTTACGTGTACATCAGATATCGTCCCCTAAAAGTCATTTCCTTGAACGTACACTACCAGATCATGTGCAAGTTTCGGAACGTGACACTCCACCTGACAACATAACGGTGACTGTAGACTTTTTTAACATCACCGAAAATGATGCTGGGAGGTACAGAGTGATACGACGATATAAACGGCAGGATTTGGACGACATTGTTCTCCTAAAAAAGATTGGTATGTAGTTATAGAATATATATATATATACATTGCGCCAACCTAAATCATAATCATTAATATAGAATAGAATGAAATGAGGTTTACATGCGTTAAAATGGAAACTATAGATGTGGCCTGCTATATTTTGCTTTAATCTGAATCATCATTATGGATGCAAAATCTAATGCATTACAAGGAGACTATTAGATTATTATTTTAAAGTATCGATTTGAATGTATGAGAGTTAGTAATACAGTCTTATCCTAATTTTTAATTATGTTATAGATATGTGCGAATGTTTACAACAGCATTAGAATATTGATCCCAAATTTTGAGGTCCATCGTAAATGATGGATTTATGTGTGTTTGTATTTCGTGGAATACAACAATGACAAGTATATGCACTACCTATCATACATATAGGTGCACGCACGGAAAGACGGACTGGGTTACAGAGTCCACAAATTTTGCATGTTAATCTGTGAAAACCGGAACTTTTAAGTAAAGATCCAGACCCCACCAGTCCCCCTTCGTAACTACAGTCCGAGCTCGTGGGACATTAATGAAATATGAAAAATATATAATTGGAACTATAGTTTAGTTATTATTGGTCCATATACGTATGTAATGTACACGGAACGTTCTAGTGCGACTGAGGACACATCGCCGCATTTTCTTTGAGATATGATCTGTATATTTAAAGCAATAAACACATTGCTGAGATTTTCAGTTCGCATTTATCTCTATCTTTTGAATAAACATATGCCCGAGACCAAATCATTTTGCTATTTGGGGATAGTAGTTAGCTTGACTATGAACCAGAAGTTAGGATGTCGAGCCAAGGAAATAATGAATCTAGGCATTCAAAATATCTGCTATTCAGTGTTTGTTTTATACAGCCAACACTACCCCCCCCCCAAAAAAAATAAAAAAATAAAAAAAAATGAATAAAATAAAATAGCCACATAAGTCACCTTTGCAATAAAATGATCACCATACATGTCAGCCACTACAACTGAACTGGAACTTTAGTCAAGTCATTCAAGAATCTATCAATTGACTCTTACACGAAGTAGGCCGATAAAGTGATAGCTATACATAACAGGTGGAATTTTATATTTAGATTAAAAAATATCAGAAGTAGTATCATAATAGAGTTTAGGACGTTGGTCACTGATATAGGTCAAAACTTGCTATACCCGATGACTTTACCCGTGAATCACGTGCGAGTGTATAATTTACGAAATTGCTGTAATTCAATAATCCCTTTTTAGGTTGTTATCGCCTTGGTTCAGTATTTGTGTTCGGAGAGGTGGTTTTCCATTTCTGCCAAGAAGGTCTCAAACTCTACCATCGCAATCGTTTTATCATCTACAGTTGTCCAGTAGAATTTCCTAATTGAATTGTTACTGTTTTGTTCCGCAGAGAATAGTTACAAATAGACGCGTTATTGTGAATGCATCAGTAGCGATATTTTTTTATCAGCACCGCATGCGACACCCGTTGTTATCGATATACCTCTGACAACAAATATGATTGGTGTTACTATAATAGTTGCAGTTGTCAAACTTCCAGAACACTAAAGCCAACAAACGTTGTTACGGTGAGTCAGCAAATACCATCTACAACGGCACACACGCGTTTGCATCTCACGAGTAGCCTTTTTCTCTTGATATTTCATCTCCCAGCTGTAGTTTCGTTTTGATTATTTTGTCGCGTCAGTAATTTTGAGAGTTTATCACAATTCTATTAATAATGTCAGTGTTCTCTGCAATCCTGCTTTTTTCAGGTATTATTAATTTTTTAACCAGTTCAACTGTCATTCAATCGTAGATAAAATCTACTTCTGGAATATTTACATCTAGGAACTTGTAAGTTTCTAAGGCCTGACATTGCATTCATATAGAACCATGCTGATTACGCAGTTTGGGATACACTCATACTCGTCTTTATCCAAAAAAAAACTTTGACACGGACAAGTGCGTCCTTGCTGAGTAACACTATGTATTTTATCTCTTCTTGGTTCAGTGAATTTTTGTGTAACATAATCAGTGGGAAATTCCAACGGGGTGGATGTATCGGATAATTCCATTTCAATGACGTAGAAACAATCCCTGAGTGCTTGGATGTGGTTGTGCATTTTTGACTCGGTATTTTTATGTGCTTATGCTATAACACTAAAATTTGCCTCGAGTTTGTGTTAGTGCACACGAGTGGTCCCAACTGTCGATTTCTATATAGCTCTTAACAAGATTATATTTTAGTATTGTTACGTGTCTAGGCTCGTAGAAAGTAACAAAGAAACGAGTGAAGCCAACAAGCTTTGTAGAGTTTAACAAAATAATTTATTTCCCTAGAAAACAAGGCAAAAATATGAAAAAGGACTTACGGTTTGTGAATCTAATCCAAAAATTAATCCTAGAATTTAAAGATATAAGTCATATCACCAGAAAAGTTCTAAATGAATCAAAGTTCGAATCCCGATGAAGTTCCAAGTTGGAAGGCGATGTTGTCTTCTATATCCTGTTTAGTGTTGTCGTGTCAACAGTTCCTTGTTGAATTTTATGAATTAAGAATAATATTCCGGCTTTAGAATTCGGAATAATTTCCTACAAATGTCTTTGTCCAAGAATTCTCATGAAGAACACTTATGTATGTTTACCAGAGAAATTAATTACTAATTTCGAAAACTAGAAAAACTTAACTCAAACTGGTCACAACACAAAATACCTTTGAGCTCCGAAGGTATCAATTTACGACTAAATTAAATCACTATTAAACGTTAGTTTTAAATGCAATTTTAGATCACGTGACGAGGTCACGTGGTCACTTAGTTCGAATGGCGTAGTAAGACCATAGGTCAGTTTACACGTACGCCATGGACGAATTTGATTCTACTAACGAATCTCACTATAAGATTCAATAATATAAAAAAAGAAATTTAAAAAGTTGTTTACAACAGAGCTGACACGCAAGCCAAGTGTGACCTTGATTACAACCAATGATTTTCACTCTGTGTTTACCAATTCTGAATCAAGGTCAGGAACTAGGTCAGCTAAAAAGACAATGTAGCAATGTTTCTACGAACTGTGTATTTATCAGGTTTAACAGAATTGAAGTGAACTGAATTTTCCAAAAAATGTCAAATCCAGTGAATAAAGTTATCATTACAATAACATGTAATGAAATAAAAATAAAATAAAAAATTTAAAACTAACACACAAGTAATTAAATTACATATACCTAACAGTATATAATAGGGTTAGTTAGAGCTGTTTTCACGCAAATATTTGTCGACAAGAGGTATACAATTGCTATCGATGTAAGCATCATCGGTCTTACGGTTCAAAACCCTGTCCACAAATTCTTCAACCACATCAGTGCGTTCAGAATCCATCAATTATATGATATACTAAATATTAAACACCACAGCCTGTTAACTCCATATCTGAAAAGATGCTCAGTCCTTTAAACTGAATTTCATAATTAGCGAATTGAATAATTGAAAAGTCAGGAACATTGCTTTCTTTAACTTCACGCGTTAGTGTTTGTACTAAAAAATTCACCAGAGATTATATACTAATAGCGCCATTATAGCCAAGCAGCCTCTGAATCCGGTTAAGATGGATAAATATGATCCGGCACCTTCAAGATATGAGACTTAGTGTAATAAAGTCATCCCCGACAATAGTAAAAATAAGTAGTCCATTTGTTAATTAGTGTGTCCCTGTGTTTCGCTAGATAATATTGTTTTAATTGGGGGTCCTGAGGTTATCGTGCATGGTGGTGTGGGAAATCTTTGCATCCATGTATTGTTTCGCCGCAGCCTCGAATACATCAGTGTAATTATTGTAAAACGTAACCGACATTCCAGAGTCTATAATTCCCTAGATCTCATTTATTTTGGGCCCATTTCTACACGACAGCGATTCGCAGCTTGAAAACGATATCCACGTTAAAGATTTTAAGTTTCCCAATGTGATCTTAGAAAATCACATGGCTGCCAGGGTCAATGTCAACAATAAACAAGCTGGAAGTTTGCAATCATATCTACTTTAGTGGCAAACCTGATCAGATCCACATCGGGACCGAGTTTGGTCCGTAAATGTTAATATGAATTTCATACACTACTGAGCGTACTTTCTAAGTGATAATATAACATTGAAAAGCTCTTATGGTGTTGGCGAACACTTAAGTGCAAGCAATTCTTCAACGGTGAGATATCCTCATATCAAACCATCCAACCGAGTTTGCAACAGCAGCGTTGAATAAAACAGTAGTCGAAGACTGTGTCGTGTATGTAAAATAATCAATGACTTAAAGTGGAGCTGCAAGCCAGTCCGAGTCAAATTACAAAATATTTCGAAAGGTTATCTTTTATACAACCCAATGAGTCCAGGGTCCTGTTGATGAATCCAGGTTAACGATTCGGGTTTCCTGTATGCGGGGGATCATTGATACAAGTGCATCCCATATAAAGGCACATCTGAAATGTTTGAATAGATTTGCCATAGCGAGTAAATCAAAACTGGTTCACTGCGAGGCCCTCTCCGTGTTATACTGCGTAGTCGAAGACCTCTGTCGGAGGGTAATCTGCGAGTCCTTCCTGTTTTTAAGACACTATAGTCTGCCAACCACCTTTCTCAAAGCCACACCAGATGCAGTTCTGATGTCCCCGATGTAGCCGCTTTTACAAGCACGGAAGGCGCATCCGCTAACAGCTCTAGAATGACTGCGAGAACTGGAAATAGTTCACCGATTTTTGCATGTGCCACCTCTAACGTTAACAACTGTAATGTCAGAGATGTTCTTTTGGTTCGACTTTCTTAAACTGTTCAGTTTTTGAGGGGTTAACCACATGAGGATAATTGCAGCAACCTATCCAGAGAAAGTTTCAATGTTACCCTGCAATTGTCTCGTGTGCCGTTTTGCGCTCTTTGTTTTCGCGTACTGCTTTGACCATGGCCAACCTTAACTTAATGATATCATATTAGCTTTAATCGTGTGGTTTATTTACAATAACTACCGAAATTACTGGTTTACACAGTCGCGTCATAAACCCTCATTCGACCACCTTCCCTCACCAAGAACAGCATGTCATTAAGGAGAATGACATAAATACACATATAACCATTGGGGACTTAAATTATACGTTCATGAAAACGCATGTCGACCACAAACTGGCCATACTGGTCCGGGTGTCCAAACAAAAAACAATAAATCTGGCACAACGCGGTGATGTCATGTTGGGAAATCTGCGGAAGAGTGCCATTGTTTTGATCTCGGACCATGAACGACCAAGCTGTGACATGCACGTGCGACATTCTTGTCTGTAAAGCTAACTAAAATTTCTTCATTGGGTTCATGATGGCCGTTTAACCGTAGAGAAGCTTCACATGCTCCTAAATGGTCGTATATGATTTGATTATCATGCTGTCCACTGCGAGCCTGAGTTATGCTTCGAAACGCTATGAATACATGTCTTGGTAGGCTTCCACCTTGTTGGGTAGTTATTTGCCATGATAATTGCCGAACATTGCCTTCATACGAGCCTATGGTGAGTGTGAGAAGTGACATAAGTTATTTGCCTCCTAAATCCATCACAAATAACAAACGTGTTTCTGCAACAGACCTACATGTACACAAATATAATGAAGGGCATTATAGGCGGCCTTAAACAATGTGAAATTTATAGGGGGGGTTATAAAAAAAGCATGGAGTTTTTGTTTAGTTTATCTCATCGATATTAGCTATAAAATCAAAGTACATAAGAACTAATGCATCACTAAGTGCAATTACTGTATAGAAAGATCATCATATCGTGCTATGAGATTTTTTTTCACGCACCTTTCAATTAATGATTTTTGATAGTTCAGACAGCACCTTAGGTCAGCGGACCACTTTATGGATCACCGTCGCCGTAAAAATCAGTGTTGCGCTGGTACGTTGTGGACCCGTCGATCAGTGACCGGGATTGGTTGCCCCCCACTAGTATTTATTTTTGTCGTCCCCTTGCTCATCTTCATCGACTATCTGATATAGACAAGATTCTTTTTTTTCTGTAAGTACAAGTTTTAATTGATGAAGTTCTACGCATTTTTTCTGATAGCTCATTTCCAAACGATAAATTTCATTAATCAGAGAGTTATTGAACGCATCACTGGTATCATTGATTTTTACTTTTTTCAAATGTAAAATTAATTAAATATTAAACGTTTCGTATATGATTGGAAAAAAATCAATGTGCGTGGTTACCTCTTCGAAATAGAGTTCGATGTGGACGGCGCTGCGTAAGAGAATACTGTGGTTAGCATCCCCCGGGAATTGGAAGTGGTGGCGGTCCTGTCCGATGTACCGGTTGTGGTGATTGGTGTTAAAGAAACATCTAAATTATGCCGAAATTGTGGTGGTGATAGAGCTCGTTGGACTGCATGGAATAATATAAAATAACAGTAGTTCAGTCAATATCAGTTAAAATTAACCTGATTTGTTAATTAAAATAATAAACATTTACTATGATAGGGAGAAAACATTTATTATGATAAGGAGAAGAGTTTGTAAGATTGAAGTGGCATTAAACCTAGGGAAGTTAGGTTTGACTTGGATAGACTTGCTGAAATACAGTAAAGCGACCACAATGGCCTAATGTTTATGATCTTGTTAGCGATGTAAAACTTAAATTTGCAGACGACAGTGCCTCTCATGTGTGGTCGACATGGTATGTTGAAAAACTTCAGATACTTTCGATGCGAATAAGACAGATTCGCGTATCGCCAAAATTATCCAACTGTTACCATGAACAGCACGATATCACATCAGAATTAAATTTATTGTTGAAAATAGTGACGGTGTTTGGGTGATCCGAGATAAATGTCAGCCTGTACGATGATCTCAAACGAAAGATGCACTCGTTGTTGTGTTAACGGCATCGATACCACCAGGATTACTGACGGGTATCGATATGCGATTTTACAATAACGCGTATCCGTATACCGCTGTCGTTTATGGGATTTACAAACTAAGACCACCGAACAAATGCAAACTCGTGCCGATGCAAACTGGAGTGTTAAATTGTGTGGCTGAGCGAGACATGGAGCATTTTACAAACCTAAAACTAGGTTTTGGATTGACACCACAACCCAGCGATGCTATTGACCAATGGAGGCACAGTAGTATCATTCAGCGGAGTAACTCTCAGCGACGTGGCTGTGCTTCAAAGTGAAACTAATATTCCCGTTATCATCAAAACGATTAGCGGTGAAATTAATTATGATTCTGGTATATATAACAAATAAAACGTGCACCAGTGGAGCTTATTGAACATAACGCATAAGCATTGATTGTCTAACTTAATATTTACGTGCCAAAGGAGAGTCATGACAGTGACATTGATCAGGTAAGAGCGATATTACCAGTCACGATCTAGTGTCTATGTGGTTGTTTCCGAGTGATTCAGAGTTAGATTATGATCAGTTTGTGTTAATATCTGGAGTTTGTTACCGTATCGAGCAACTACATAATCGATTGGTAGGCGCAAAATACACGAATGATCAGAAACTCATCGATGAACTAACTGATAATTGTTTAACTAAGGCGTCGGTTGTGTCTCATTTTGCACAACAAACTAAAAAATATAAGCCAACACCAAACTGCTTTCAAGAAGATATTGAGCGGTTATGTGCCGAATATGGACACGGAGGATTATGGAACACACACATGGTAGCGTGTTACTCAGCCAGTTTTCTTGGACTTTCGAATGTGAGCCGTGGTTTGCTCGATTTAGTCATCCCAAATATGAACTTGTCAGAGTCGCCATGAATGAACCGTTACCAGATTTTGACGTAACTGGATTTACTTGTATAGACAGCTTTGCTTTTAACCAGCATGTCCATCCGGTCATTCTTGCGTGGTTTGGCAGACATTTTAATCCACCGATCCCCGACGAGGATGTTGCTAAAAACCAGCGTGGGTGGACTCCAACGGTGTTGCTGAGAGTTATGTTTGATTCCTACTGA
>JAECUM010074804.1:0-19688 GCA_016617855.1 Megalonaias nervosa | reverse complement strand
TATGTACTTTAGAACATATGCCAAAGGCACAGCTAGGTGTCTGTCCATCTGAGGCTCCAATGAAGTTGAACTCGAGGATATTTGTTTGCAAAATTATAAAAGACTATACTCCAACGCTGTATTATCGCGGGCTCTATATCATCACGGCATACGGGATTTTCCGATTAATGTTGGACACGCGTCGTATAGCAGTTGCTTACAGATGCAAAGCTGTAGCCAGTAAGGACGCAAATATCTTATAGCACAATTTCTTCTAAAATGTCAAAAAATTTTATAACTTTACAAGGAAAAAGAATGAACGTCACTTTCTTGTAAAGTGCATGCAGTTACGTTGTTCATCATATACAAAACTCCAGTTGAACATGCTATACCTGCATTGGCTTTGATTACAAAATATATTCAGTGTATCGTCTGATGTTTGATTAGTATAGGTTTTATACTGATGGTGACATATATGTCCTTACAAGGTTATGCATCCAGCTTTATTCCATGGTGGCCAATATGGACCAAAGTTGACAAATGTTGATTATGATCATAATTCTCGTACGTAAATAAGAATATAATAGCAATTCAACTTTCATGATATCAGTAATATTTTAATAATAATAATAATAATAATAATAATAATAATAATAATAATAATGTTGATTTTTAATATAGGCCACTGGCCCATGATACATCATGCAGTACAAAAAGATGTTATAGTGTGTAACAAATAAACATCGTATTTATAAGAAGTAATATACATGAAAGCAATCGTTATTGCATTTTTTTAAATGGGTGAGATACACGTATGTACTGCACAGTAATCAAACAAACGGATTTAAGGGTAACCCTAAAACTTGTGTGGAGCAAGATTTGTGATATTGATCTAAAGTCTTATGTAGCAGGAGTCGTTGATAAAACGGTTTCTCTAATCTTTGAGACTTTTATAGTAAACATTGCTAAATTAGTCATCAGAATTTTACTAGTATCATTGTGTATAAAGGACCTAAATTTGTCTAAAGTTGGATTTTTATATACAAAGGTGGGTAAGTATTTTCTTCGTATTTCTCCATATAGCGGACAAGCAGTAATAAAATGGAATTCATTTTAGATATTAACGTTACAAATTTAACACAATCTTTCCTCACAGCAGATACTTTCATATCTTTCCGTATTACCTCTGATTGGCAAGTTCCCTACTCTAAGCACAGTGATCATACAACAAAGATCTTTATCTCCCAACAAATCTGAATATTTTTGCTAAATAAATTCTACTCCCAATGACCTATAGAAGCGCAATCATTCCATCGACTTAATCTCATCCTGTAGCTTTTACCTAAAAATATCTTCACATCTCTGGCTGAACAATTTAAGAAATATATTTTCATCATTTACGACCTGAGTACACCAAACTATGCCAAATCTAAATGTAAATAGAAGCTTTTTAACATGGCTAGCCCAGTGATCACAATTTTCCACCCATCTTAACTGTGAATCGTAGCATTGTTTAGGATATCTGTCTTCTGGCATTTTTAGAATTCCTAGCCAATATTTCAAAATACGTTTATATCTTATAAACTGCATACTAATTCTTCCTAATTCGTTTGGAGTAGACTTAGATGTACCAAGGATATATTTACAAGATGACAAATGAGCTTTATCAATATTTATTGGCATGATCAAACCCCCAAACCTCAGCTCCATAATTAAGTATGGCAGCTATCTTCGCGTCAAACAGACAAAGCAATCCAGTTACCGGTAATATGCCAAATTTTGAAAGATTTTGTTTCAGTACATGCACAACCTTCAGCGCCTGTAAGGATAGAGTTTTCTGGCACATATACCTAGAGTTCTTGAAGAAAATATGCATCCTAAATACTTATAATATGATTCAATCTTTACCTCTGTATGGCCATAGTACCACTTTTCGTAACTTCTGAGATTGCATACGATTGCAGGCGAACGAACAAAAGCTTGAGCAACAAGAGGTGTATTCCCGTCGAGAGAATCTGGTGTTTTATGATGTGCATGAAATCCGCGAAGAGAAGTGGAAGGATACAGAAAAATCGATTACTGTACATATGAGGGATACACTTGGTTTAGATTCAGAGAGGATAGACGTTGAAAGAGCCCATAGGCTGAGATCAAAAGAAAACCCAAGACCCGTGATTGTCAAATTTTCAAATTATAAAGACAAAGAGAATGTGTTGAGACGCTAAGCGAAACAAGGAAAGAATCCCGTGAAGCGGCCACGAGGTCCGCGTCTGAGAATAAAGACACAGCGGCAGCTAGCAGACCAGTTAACATACGTGTAGCTGAAGATTTTCCATTCAGAGTGAGAAAATCTCTTGCCAATCTCTGTCCGACATTGAAAAAAGCCATATAACAAGGGAAAAAAAGCTTTCTACAAATATGTCAAGCTAATAATAGACTGTTACACATATGTATTTGATGAGGTTAGAGATGATGCTGTTCTTGTAGACAAAAGATAGGATACTGGCCGAGACCTACAAAATGTATATGAGGAGAAAGGTTTTACTTCTGTGCTAGGTTGTTTGGTATGGAATATATCTGGTTTAAGTGAGAAACTTTCTAGAGAAAAGAGGTCTGATTTTATTTTATGTTGAAAACTTTGACATACTAGGCTTGTTGAAACATGGGTAGAAACTGTCGATCAGTTTAATATTAACGGTTACAAAAACTTTGATAGCGTAAAAATTAAATCACAATCAGCTAAAAGAAATTCAGGGGGATCTCGGTTTTTGTTCGTGAACCCCTCTTCAAGCATTTTAATATATCTTGAGAAAAAAGTGCGTCAAAAAGTGTTATTTGGTTAGTTGTTTCGTCTAAGGCTAGAATACTGAAGTGGAACATAATTTTTGGTTTTGTCTATTTGTCTATTGCAAAGATCTATTATCTCAAAATATGGATAAGATTTATAATGATATAAACAATAGCAAACTTAATGAATGCACCGAAACAATTACTGATATTTACCATGATGCAGCAAGCATAACGAAAACAATCAGTAGAAAGCAAATTCTAGCTGTGACATATCCAAGAATTGTTAAATGTCAGCCTTGGTTTGATACAGATTGCACAAACGCCAAAAGCAAAGCCTTAAGATATCTAAAACAGTTTAGATTAAATCGTACAAGTGAATAACTTGAAGATTATAAATTTTATAGAAATTCGTATAAAGCTCTTACAAGAAGCAAGCTAAAGCAATATGAATTAAAACCAAAAATAGCCTTTTATTCGCATTATACTAAAAAGATACACAACTTTTCTGGAGCCTTGTAAAGAATCCAAGTACGGTATGCAAAACAGTATCACGTTTGCAACTTGGTATGAATATTTATCGGAATTATTTAATTTTTCCAGTTCTGTTGACCAGATACAGGAAACTGAAAACATTCAAATAATTCACGAAACTTTAGATAGAACAGTCACTTACGAAGAGGTACGCCTAGCATTGAGTAATCTGAAGCATAACCAAGCTGGAGGAATAGATGCTTTATTCAGCAACTTCTTTATTTGTTCGAGCAACATAATAGCACCAATATTAACAATATTTTTTAATAAACTATTCGATGTTGGATATTGGTCAACGGCTATCATCATACCAATTTTGAAGAAAGGGGATGCAAATTAACCCTCCAATTACAGGGCATTAATCTACTACCTGTAATGTGTTAACATCGATTTTAAATAAAAGAATAAACTAATGGGTGGAGGAAAACGAATTACTGGGCGAAGAGCAAGCATGATTTAGAGCGGCTTATTCCACAGCAGATAATATATTTATATTATATATATTAATTTGTAAATATTTAGAAAACATAGGGTTAGATTCTATGCAGTATTTCTTGGCTATGAAAAAGCTTTTGATGGAATTGAAGGACGTTCACTGTACCAAGAGCTAGTTTGTGAAAATATTAGTGGAAAAATGTTAAGAATCATTAAGGCAATTTGTATTGATGTAAATTCATGTGCTATGTCCAACAGTCTTATTACCAATGTGTTTAATTGCCCTTTGTGAATACGCCAAAGTTGTGTTTCATGGCCCTTACTCATTTCTTTATTTTTGAATGATTTGAAACCCTTTTTAGCTGAAGAAAACAGATGAGTGTCTGTAGAAACCTTAAAATTGTTTTCACTGTTGTATGCAGACGATTTAATTGTCTTTGTTGACACTGCTCACCAGTTGCAAAATATGCTCAATAGGTTCCAATTCAATAACTTTCTCCGTCAGGTTCTCAGTCTTCTTGCATAGGACCATATTCTGATTAATCAGCAATTCATTTTTATTTTTCAGCTCACGTAGGGAACATTCAATAGATATAAATCGTTCATTAAGTTTCCTTACTTCATTTCTTATCTCGAGCATTAAATTTCTCAGACTTGAATCAATTGTTTCTCCAGACACTGTAAAGGTATCATCATTCATATCTTCCCTTTCCCTTTCCGTCATACTATTTGCTGAGGCCCGGGAGTTCTGCTGCGTTAGTACAGAAACACTAGCCCGAATTGGACTTGTCAGATTGGGCTCAGAGTTACCCATCCACATAAATAATGTGTTTTGCGAGTTTGCGATGTTCCGTCCTTTTCATTTCGATACCATACTACCTTGGGTCAATGTTTGTCACAATTGGCGAGGCAATATGACGTTCTCTTTAGAGCGTCTCTCGTGAGAGGTCACCTCGGAACACCCAGTATTTTGACGGATTTGTTTATCAGAAATACAAAGAATTCACGGTGTCCACTCCAACATACGTGAACTGCTAATCGAGCATGATGCAAATGAACAAGTCAGTACACTGAAACTTTTTAAGGTATATTTTTTCGTGGGCAATAAGTCTTACCGGCCTATCCAATTGAGGTAAATATTACATGTTGCCTAACACCTCGCGGTTAAAGCTATTGTTGAAATTCCATCGGTGCAGATCCTGTGAATGTAATCTTAATAAAATCATGCTAAATATGGCCTTTCTGAAATTACTTAATGCAACATAGATTTACATTACGTGGACTCGAAAATATACATGCTAAAGTATAAGCCATATTGATATGTACAAACTAAGACACATGTAACAATTCAGTTCTGGACCTGTCTGTTCTGGACACTTACCAGCCAAAAATGTTGTAAGCATAATGCTTCCCTCCCACTCCAAAACAGGAATTAGTTAATAATTTATTAGTACACAAGTGCGACAATTTGTCACTTTCGCGATTCCGGTGTACTTTCTCGTATCGATTTGAGTTACATATAGATCAACATGTCTGAAATACCTTCCCAAATTAATATTTCCGCATCTTGATGTAGGTGATGTATGGTAATCGGCAGTGGTCCCTACATAACTGTTGTAAGTAATGCAGTTTATAATTTTTATAAAAAGTATTTTTTTTTTAAAATGCGTGCAGATCTATTGTTTGATATTCTTTGTCTTTTGCATTTTTTTTTTAATTCTATCTATTGTATGCATTTTTCTCCTCGTTTAGATATACCATGTTTATGTTCAGTACGTTGCTTTCCCTGAACAAACAAATGTCAAAGTTTGACTTTGTATATTCAAATAACATCAAGAGGGAATTTTTTACGTCATAGTATGCACAAAATCGCCACATTTATTACAAAGCGACTTTTGTTAGGAAGTGGGATGGAAATCTTTTAAAATTTCGACGGATATTGTTAGGATAGTATTTTCACTGTAGAACACTGCCTTTGTTAAAAAACATGAAACTTGAAGGATGGTTACTGGCCGTAACTGGTCGTTCCATATTTAGGATCATGCTCTTTGTTTGTGTCTCTTATCTTGATTTTTCCAACCGAACATATGTACGTCAACTTAGTTTAGAATCCAGCGATCTGATTAGCTAATTTAAGTAGAATTCTAACTTACATTAGCAATAAAGTTTGTTAATTCTAGCCTTAAAAGTTTAATACTTAAATTGGTAACATTGACATCTTTATAAAAGAGGAAGACTGTGTGGTTCATTCAATTCACCCAGTCATCCCCCTTCCGCCTTAAATTTTTTAAAACCATTTATATAGCTGAATTTCTAGTAATATCCTTAATGAAAATTTGTCCCTTATACTTTAGCATTTAATAAACTTTATACATCTCTTCTAGTCCAAAAGGAATAAATTTGGTAAAATTGAAAACGTTGTCTTTGCTTTGGTGACGACGTGTGATGCTGACTACTGTTTGAATAACAGCAAAATCATCAAGAACAGATAGAACACGGCATATCTGGCATGTATACAAAAGAAAGATCTCCGAATTGCAAGGTGAGGGCAAGTTTTGGATATAGATAGCATATAAATTATACTTGAATATAAACATAATCTTGCGACTAAGTTTACATAAAGTGCATTTCGGGGTTTCAAATAAAATGCTGCTTCCAATAACAGGTTGCTTTGTAAGGAAGATTTACAGCAGAAATCTCTCTCTCTCTCTCTCTCTCTCTCTCTCTCTCTCTCTCTCTCTCTCTCTTGCGCGCGCGCGCGCTACTATCACCCATTTGGTTTGCATATTTGCTGATATGATTTTAGGTGATTTGATGTATGAAGCCCGTAGCCACATTTTAACATAATAGTACTTCAAGTACCTCTTATCGTTCAATGACTTTAAGGCTATACGTATTTTCATAAATGTTGAAAAAACCCAAAATTGAAACAAAGGGACTAAAGACTGGTATATTTCCCGGCATCACGGGTCTCTTTCACTCGTAATTGTTTACTTTATTTTATGTCGGCTTTGTTTCAGGATGGCAATTAATTATACCACAATTGTGTTTCCTGGAAATAAAAGATCATCGAGGTATACATTTACATGAGGAAATTTACCGCAAAAATTCGGCAAATACATATATATTCTTTAGTATGCTGGGAAATGAGAGGCAAATCTGATTTGATTATGTTATCTATTTCGTGCGGAACCATACACAATTTTATTTCCTATACGTTTACACCAGATTCGTTTTTTAAAACACGTATGTTTTAAAACACAGGCAAGAACACTTGCAAAATTCAGTTTGATGGCATTAAATATAATAGAATCATTTGTATATGAATATAACAAGGCCACTAAAATCATCTGTATAGGAATATAACAAGGCTTCTAAATTCATCTGACAGAATATAACAAAGCCTCTAAAACCATCTGTATAGGAATATAAGAAGGCCTCTAAAAATCATGTATAGGAATATAACAAGGCCACTAAAATCATCTGTATAGGAATATAAGAAGGTCTATAAAATCATCTGTATAGGCATACAACAAGGCCTTTAAAAATCATCTGTATAGGAATATAAAAGGCCTTCTAAAATCATCTGTATAGGAATATAACTAGGCCTTTAAAAATCATCTGTATAGGCATACAACAAGGCCTTTAAAAATCATCTGTATAGGCATACAACAAGGCCTTTAAAAATCATCTGTATAGGCATACAACAAGGCCTCTAAAATCATCTATAAAGGAGGCCCTGCGAATTTCATTGGTATGGATTTGTGAGTGGGAACAAGATTCCACTAAAGTAAAATATTGCGTAAAATGTAAAACGTGATTCAAAATAATAATAATGAAACCTAATAAATAAAAAAATAAACAAATTGCTGAAAGGATTTTCAAATCGAAACCATTTATTTAAAAATTAATATAAACGTGTTTATCAACTACCTGAGCAGTTTCCGCAAAATCGTGGATACATGCTCATATAGAAAAAGTCATAAAAATCTAGAACAAACTCATAAAATATACAAACGTCACACAAACTGAGTGAAAATTTGATAAATATGTTAACAAAAGTATATCTGTCAAAACTTTTAATTATCTTAGTTTCGAGTCTGAATCACAGTATCTGACTTTTGTCATTTTGTGTTTCCCTTGCCCCACCACAACGAAATTTTAATTTCTTTGCACGATTCGCTATTTTTCAGAAACTTTAATCTCAGTTCGGTCTGAATGTTTAACATCAGCTTGATTAAAATACATATAATTACATATTTACGTTTTGGTAACGTGCAACAGTCTACGTGTAATAATGGCTTACATATACCTTTTGTACATATAATTGATACAACCCGGTACTGCATCACGTCTTATTTGGAATATATTGAAATAGTAATACTTATAACTATATTTATTTTAGACTTATGTCGGATTTAGGAATAACTTGACCGTGTGGCAAGTATATAATTATAGAGTTTCCTTTTGTCACGGCTGCATTAACATTGACGAGACTTAGGGTTACTTATTCCAACATCAACATTAGTTAAGGTTTTGGTAAACGTTTTCCTGTATAGTCGTATATAGACTTGATCCTGTGAGATCTTACTTTCATAGAACAACAATATGACCAGTATGAGTCATTCTCTCATCTCTACACCCTCATCACCCTCCCGGAAAAGGTCAAGATCATTATAAAATCTTGGCACAGGGTTTGAAATTGGTTTTCCGGCATGGTTACAAATATCAAAACTTTTGCGAGATCGATGATTTATGTGGACAATATAATTGGTAAGTAAAATCCTTTCGACTCTATGTTCCAATATACTCCGTCATTCACATAAGCAAAGTGAAGATTATTTGAAAATCTTGGTTGAGTTTTTGGTTAAAGTTTTTCAGCATGGTTACATTACCACAAATCTGTGTTCGACTCACGGCAGCGGAGTTATGTGAGAAGGGGAGGGAAGCGTAGTCTGTCGACATAAGTGTGCTTTTATGAATGGAGTATGCATTGAAAAGCACGGGGATTTGTGATCGTATGTCATCGCAGTTGCTCTGGATTTCTTTTAAATATGATTGATATAAATTCAGAATGCTATGCAATGTATAGGAACGTTTTCTGAAGAGAGCAAAGTAAATTCATCTCTGATGTAATTATTTAAGCAACTCTTTTGAAACAAAATATTAGCTAGTTTAGTTAGGTTATGAATATAATCGTAAATTGGTTGCTCATTCCATATGCATAAGACTAGTATATCGCTCTCACAGACTCGGAAAGATGTTTCAAAATTTTCAAATGAATGATCACTGATGCATGTGTTTATTATTATAATTATTATTATTATTATTATATTATCTAAATGAAAATGACATACACATATCAGTAGATCAGAATAGAACAGAGAAAAAACAATGTCATATTAGTCCGTTTGGTGCCCTCTGTCTATCCATAAAATTATTTTGTTTTCAAATTGTATTTTCCACACAGCTGTGGGCCATCTCCACTGTTACCATTTCGACGTTTATCTCGTAAATTTCTTGCTGTGTCAGTTTTATGATCAACCAATATGCGTCGGACAGACTATAATCGAGTATAGGTGTTAAAACCAGTTTGAGCCGATGTATCACAGTAAAACAGGTAGTTAATTCTCAATCAGCTTTCTTGTTTTATGATCCATCAGTCAGTTATCGAACACGCATTCTGCCACCAGTTAGAAACCTTTAATTTTAAAACATTTTTATAAGAACTAATATTGTAGCTTATACGAAAATCCAATTGCAGGTATATTATCGAAAAACGAGAAAGTAGTTTTCTCCAGTTATGTTCTAATTATCTTGGTTAACATATTTAATAATAACAATATACTTATGAATATTTAAACATTGTATTTGTAATGCACTTGACAAATTTGCATGTAACATTTTTGTTATGTCTGTGCTATGTTACACATCTATGTACAATATATGCCGGTTGATTTGTAGTTTTTCCTGTCTCCTGTTTATTTAATTATATGTGCCATAGAACAAGACTGATAGGCTAGTTTAAGATTTAAAATAAGCAGAAAAGAGATATATGCATTGTTTTGAATAAGTAGTTTTGGGATGTCGTGCTATTGTTGGTGATTAATGCTCGTTGACAGAGTTATTGCAATAAGGAAGTCATGAGCAAAACAGGTGACAATGGGAAAATGATAGCACATTATCAGCATGAAATCAAGCCGCGATAGAACGAAAGTAATGTTGATAGAGATGGAGAGATTTTTCTGAAAAACAAATCTTGTTTAGGGAATAAAAACGAATGCTGAAAAAAAACAAACAACTAAAGTATTTTACCAGCATAGGCTTACATTAGGAAAGGATCCAGTTGTGTTCCTTAATGCTATCTACTTTACTTACCATTATATATTTTACTGGAGTAGTTTATTTCATTGGTTACACTTTATTTATATTCTGTTGATAATGACTCTGTTTAGCTGTTTAATTACTACGATATGTACCAAGGGAAATGAATTATTTCCCTTGTACTATGTATACTGAATTTTGTTTTTCACGAAACATTTAATCAAGCCGTTATTTCCATGGTTTTTTTTTCTGTTTATACTTCGTGATTGGCAGTTATAACAGTAAAACTAACGGAATACCAAAAAAACAAACAAACCCCCCCCAAAAAAAAAACAATGAAACACCTTACATTGCTCTCAGATTCCTGTCTTCTTCGTTTTTGTGTACCAATCACAAAAATTATCTCTCATTTGTTTTATCAATAGCAAAGAAAAATAGTAATTGACCTTAATGGAAATTAGGAGAGCAAATAACTGGAAAACACCTGAGGCTCTTTTTAGACTTTTTTGTTGATTTTAAATGGCATTTTTAGCAAATGTTTGGCTATGCCATGCTGAGGAAATAGGGGCTAAGTGCCTTTCCCAAGGATACACCAAGTCGGCTGACCCAAACTGGCATGTTCGGGTATCAAACCTACGACGCATCGATAACAAATACGACGCAATTACCAATTGAGCTACATTGGCTCCCTATTTTAGACAGCTACAAAGAACTGATTAAATCTTACAACTTCATGACAAATTGAAAAATTCTAATTAATCACTAAAAACACATGAAACTTACTTTTCACAAATCTAATCTAAAATGGAAAATCAAGTTTCTATTAAGCTGGAAAAGGTAGGGGAGGGTAGATCCTGCGAAGATAAACATTGTAATATTTTGCTGTGGGAATTGGCTTGGAATTTTTTAGACACCGATAAGTATTTTTTTCTCGAAGGACAAATAATTTAAATTTAACTGTTCTGTGGTTTGACTACGTTTAAATAGAGATCCCCACCCGAGGTACATGTATATATGAGAAATCACTCATTGCACAAACATGACAAACCAAGCTCTAGTAAGCATGCGCTAACAGGTAATCAAATTTCATATCATAGCACCATGTGAGATGTTATTTTATAACAGCAAACCCAAACCGAAAACTTCTGCGCTAATGCACTGCTAGTATATCATCAGTGTCAATAAACCTTGTGAGAATCACTTGTTTACATCTTGATGGAATCACTTGTAAATTTATAAAGACTCTAATTGAAACTAAAAGACAATTTTAAAAATCTTTTATTTTAAACATTCTTTTCGGGTATTTTTCCTTTCTCTTTCAAAAGAATTCATTGAGATTAGTTGGACCCCAAACATCACATTAATGACAGCCGTGTTGTTAACGTTTCATGTGAATAGTACGCTGTTTCGTATCTATATATTCACTTATGTTATATGAGTATTCTGAACATTTTAGAGAAAAAAAAAATCATGTGTTGACTGACATATACGTTTGCAGCTGAAAGCTGTATTTTAAAATATATTGCAAAAGAAAACACTCCTTTTACTTAAGATTTTACTAACTCCAAAAAGTTACACCCTTTTATTTGAATACTTCAGTTATCCTGTGTCAGAAACTTTAGTTATAATATTTTAGTTTCCATTTTGAACTTGCACTAGTTTAGCAAATTACGTTATTTACAACTAATTCTATAGCATCATCTTAATGTTGTCTCATTTATGTTTAATATATTTTCTCATGATCATTGCTTTCTTGCTTGATTTATCTTTCGTGTCTCTATCTGTTCATCCAGGTGTTAGAGTTTTATTGTAGAAGCTTCTATTCTTAAGGCGGCATCTTTAATGTCATCTCATCTCTCTTTCTTCTTGTTGGGTAAACAAACGTCGTATAACTGATCCGCTGGTGAAATGAGTGCTTGTTGAATTTTAGCTAACACATCATCTGTCTCACGTTCTAATTGATAAATTTATTTCTAATTTATGATTTGTACTGCCGATATTTTGCATATCCTTTTCTTCTTATTCAGTCCCGGCTTTGTGACTGAAAGGTGTCTTCGTCTTACTGAAGGTCCTTTTAAAAAAGTCTAATCAGTATTTGCTTCCGCGATTCCCCATCTTAATTCGTTCGTACCATATGAATTTTACTTTTTTCCCACAATAGTATCCCTCCATTACCTTGTTGTGTGTTACCTTGTACATCAGTAGGTTCAGAGGTTATCGACATAGCGTTTATCTTTAGTCTCTAAGATGATTTAAATTCTCTTGAAATTCGTGTGTTTTTAGAACTTTATAACTTTTTTCTTTCATAAGACTTGATCCTTGGGGCTTTCTTTCTGTTGAACTAGGTAATAGACGTTTTGTACCACCAATCTGGGTGATCGTTCAATCAAATGCACTATTATATCATTCTATAGATTTCATCTACATTTCACCATTACCATATTTATGCATATATCTTGAATATTTACTTATAATAGATATACCTATTTAATTAGCAAAAGATCTGAATAGTGTTTGATGTTTAATTTCTTTTTGCTTAATTTCTAGATCATCAAAACGTCTGATTATCTGCTCTCCTACATCACTAGTAAGGTTTACAGTATCATCAGCTTGAATTTAATCTTGTATTGCCATCATGATCATCATTGTCAACGTAAACAAGATTTCAAATTCTTCATTTCATCATCTATATTATTTTCAGTCATTTCTTTTATTACGTACATAGCGAAAAATATACCAAGGCACAGCTGCAAAACTAATTGTGATTTATTCAAGAGAAAAATAGCGATAGTTCCTGAATAGTGCAAACAGGAATTACAATACAACATACATAATTTGATAGTAATTCTGGTCTGAACAACTGGTGGAAAAAAGAATTTAAAACAACGCCAGATCTTCGAAACTTTTTTAATTCTTTGTCAAGTTCCGTAATGGATAGTGTTACATCATTATTTGTCAAACGTTCCAACGGACAATTCAGACATTTCACACAATCAGCTGAAAGATGACTATATTACTTCAACAGGTATCAAATAATGGATATTTATAATGTAGCTAGGTTTGTCTCACTATCTTTGCGTGCAAGTAAGATGACATTTTGCACGGTTGACAGAGAGCACAAGTTCTATTAGAGCCGGTTATGTCTCTTTTTCTAAGATCAGCTAGGAAATCATATTTGAAGATGCTTGACCCAATTAATCATCAAGGAATAAGACTCGCTCGAGGAGCATTTAAGACATCCCTATGTCAAAGGCTTCTCGCTGAAGCTAACGAACCACCTTCATCACATCGTAGAGAAATGCTTTGCGCACAGTATGCTCTCAAATTAAGATCAAACCCTCTGAACCCTGCTTTTTCGGCTGTTTTTGAACCCAAATACAAAACCTTATACGAAAATAAACCAAACGTCATACCTTCCTTTGGCATTAGAATATCATCCAGCCTTGACAGTACCAAAATTGATCTTTCTAAAATTCAGAAAACGTCCATCTCCGAAACATCTCCCTGTCTAACAACCAAAAGTACTTTTTACGCTACACGATGGAAAAAAAATCGGAGACAAACCCTTCCATCTTCCACAACTCTTATCATGAACTCCTCACCGAATTTAAAAACTTCACAAGAATTTATACTGACGGATCAAAAGATGAGGAAAAGGCTGCTGCAGCCTTTGTTAGTGGAAAACACAGAACAAAAGTTTGCTTGCCAATTGGTACATCAATTTTTTCATCCAAAATCAGAGCAATAGACCTTGCTCTGCAATATATCGCAAACAAACGTATTTTAAACAGCGTCATCCTCTCGGACTCACTATCAGCACTCCAGTCGCTACACAACAGAAAACTTGAAAACCATTATTAACCAATATTCTCATCAAAAATACTGAACTACTCAACCTCCCACAATATAGTATATTGTTGGTTACCCAGCCATATTGGTATTAAAGGTAATGATAAAGGAGACCGTGCTGCTAATATGGCCCTATCCCAAGAACCATCTGATTTTAAAATACCGTTTACTGATTTTAAATCTAGTATCAAAGAGTCTTTACATCAGAAGTGGCAGGCATCATGGAATGATGCAGTGAATAATAAGCTTCACGCCATCAAGCCAACCCTAAGAGAAAGGACTCCTTCCTACAGAACCATCCGTAGGGAAGAGGTAGTCATTGCAAGAATTAGAATTGGGCATACTTATATAACACACTCCCACATACTAAAAGGTGGAGACCCACCAAGGTGCATTTCTTGCAATGAACCATTCACTGTTAAGCACTTTATGATGGAGTGTTTCGACCTGCAACCTACTCGCGATCAGTACTACAATGTGCATGACATAAATTATCTTTTTGATACAGTAAACGTCACTTGTATCATAGAATTCCTGAAAGAAGTAAATATTTATTCTAAGCTATAACTTTTATGCTATCACCTTGAGCATTTTTATGTAATGTATATACCGTCCCTTATTTTCAATACCTTTTCATCTGTCTTCATTAACGTACACCATTTACATTCCCCGTTGATCGGTAAGCTTTATATATTACCCTTACCATCTTATCGTTTTACTTTCAACTATTTGGTTTTGATACCGCTGGTCGAGATGAAACCTTTTATCATTTTTATATGATCATACATATAACCTTTTCTTTGGCGCTAAATAGCCTAACAGTGCTGGTGCGCCGTAAAATGCAATCAATCAATCAATCGATCAATCAATCTCCTTTTCCTATTTCACATCTTGGACATAAGTATATATCCATCTCTTGTATTTACCCAATAGCATATCAAATTAGTTTTTAATATTTGCAAATGTCGTTGTAAGCCGTTTTGAAATTAACCTTTCAAACGTCTTTGAATGAAGTTTATTTACTTTTTCAATTATTTGTACACTGAAAAGGAAAACGAAAGTGAATAAAACAAATGCAAGATGAATCTAAGGTTAGAAAAGCTCTGAAACGGAACTTTACCAATCCCAAGAGATTTTGGTAGACAACTTTGGATACCAATCCCAAGAGATTTTGGTAGACAACTTTGGATACCAATCCCAAGACATTTTGATAGACAACTTTGGATACCAATCCCAAGAGATTTTTGTAGACAACTTTGGAAACGCTTGCGGTGACTTTAAAGAGCTAAAGCTCAACATTTGAAAAACAAAACAAGAAGAGTCTACAGAATCACAACATGAGGAAATTCCACTACCAGAAAGAAATGAAACAAGTTCAGATTGCATAACTATTGCATAACTGTTATTTTGTTCATCTTCTTCAAAGGTGCTTCTTCACATAAACTTGAACATTCATTTGGTACGTTGTTGAATTTGACAATAAGCAAACAATCAAAGGACAAATAGATAAAACTATCTCCGTGTCCTCCTTTAGCTTTTCAGCTAATAAATTAAACAACTTTACATAAAGTGTTATGCTGATGGAAACGATAACAAAACCATGCAACACTTATATCGGCAATCATAGTTGCATATAGTGTGTTTTTTAAGGAAGCGTTTCACATATAAATAGATCCTCTATCAAAAGTTGACACCAGAAAGTCTGTAAAGCACATCATTCTATCTTCACTAAGTTCACAAGCAACTAATTACCGATTAAATTCTTAACACCGTACAAACAAAATTAAAATTAACATACGTTGCTAAATGCTTTATAATTTTTGTAAATAAGTGACAAAAACAAATCAAACCGATTTACCACAGAATATTAACATTTTGTCTCGCTGTAGCCTACAATATACTTATGAAAAGGCTATTGAAGCTTACAAACGGACCACCATCAACAGTGCATGCTGAGTTAGTTTAAAAGCTAGTAATTCAAGTATACTCTAGCCAGTTGACAATCGATTACATCTGAAAAACATGGATGCTCAGTTAATATTTGTGTCTTTGTTTGTTTTAACTCAGGAGGATAAAATGAATACAATACCCAAAATACCACATTTCGGTTTTCACCGCTCCGGTGGCCTAGTGGTTAGAGCGTCCGCCTCGGATGCGGGAGGTCGTGGGTTCGATCCCCGGCCGAGTCATACCAAAGACTTACAAAAATGGTATTAACAGCTGTCTCGCTTGGCGCTCAGCATTAGGAGGTTAGTGTTAGGACTGGTCGGTCTGCATTCTCAAAATTTTATGAAAAAGTATATGATGTGGTTTAACACTAAAACATATATACTCATGTTGATAGACGTCATCGCCTTCCATATTGGAACTTCATCGAGATTCGAACCTGGATTCAATTAGAACTGTTTAGTGATAGGATTATATTTTTCAATTCTAGGATTAATTTTTGGATGATATTCACAAACCGTAAGTCCTATTTCATAATTTTATCTTGTTTTCTAGGGAAATAAATTATTTTGTTAAAATTTACAAAGTTTGTTGACTTCATTCTTTTCTTTTGTTACCTTTGAATGATGTCGCCAGCACTTGAATGATGTCACCAAAATAACTTCCTGTTTCCCAGCAAATATTACTTATTGATTTAATACAGATTACTTATAGATTAAACATAACATAGATTACTTATGGATTTAAAATAGATTAACATTACTTAATGATTTAAAACAGATTAACAATACTTATAGATTTAATACAGATTACTTATAGATTTAACACAGATTACTTTTAAAATTAACACAGATTAACATTACTTATAGATTTAATACAGATTAACAATACTTATAGATTTAACACAGATTACTTATAGATTTAACACAGATTAACATTACTTATAGATTTAATACAGATTAACATTACTTATAGATTTAATACAGATGAATATTACTTATAGATTTAATACAGATTATTTATAGATTTAATACAAATTGCTTATAGATTTAATACAGATTACTTATAGATTTAAAACAGGTTAACATTACTTATTGATTTAATACAAATTAACATTACTTATCGATCTAACACAAATTAACAATACTTATAGATTTAATACAGATTACTTATACATTTAACACATATTACTTATATATATAATACAGATTAACATTACTTACAGATTTAGTGCAGATTAACATTACTTAAAGATTTAATACAGATTACTTATAGATTTAATACAGATTACTTATAGATTTAATACAGATTAACATTCCTTCTAGATTTAACACAGATTAACATTACTTATAGATTTAATACAGATTACTTATAGATTTAATACAGATTATTTATAGATTTAACACAGATTAACAGTAATTATAGATTTAATACAGATGTCACTTAAAGATTTAGCACAGATTAACATTACCTATAGATTTAATATAGATTACTTTTAGATTTAATACAGATTAACATTACTTATAGATTTAACAGACTACTTATAAGTTTAATACAGATTACTTATAGATTTAATACAGATTACTTATAGATTTAATACAGATTACTTATAGATTTAATACAGATTAACATTACTTATAGATCTAATACAGATTACTTATAGATTTAATACAAATTACTTATAGATTTAATACAGATTACTTACAGATCTAATACAGATTACTTATAGATTTAATACAAATTACTTATAGATTTAATACAGATTACTTATAGATTTAATACAGATTACTTATAGATTTAATACAAATTACTTACAGATCTAATACAGATTACTTACAGATCTAATACAGATTACTTATAGATTTAATACAGATTACTTATAGATTTAATACAGATTACTTATAGATTTAATACAGATTACTTATAGATCTAATACAGATTACTTATAGATTTAACATAACATAGATTACTTATGGATTTAACATAGATTAACATTACTTATAGATTTAACACAGATTAACATGGCTCATAGATTTAACATAACATAGATTGCTTAAAGATTTAACAATGATTAACATTTACTAGATTTAACACACGTTAGCATTACTTATAGATTTAACAAAGATTAACATTACTTATAAAATTTTTTTACCTCTATTACATGTATCTCTTGTACATATTAACTCAAAGTAAATTAAATAAATTAATAAATGTTCAATAAATAACTATTATGTTTATACATTTTGGTATGTAGCCATTTCGCAAGAATATCAGATGGTTTTAATACTTAACAGTGAAAAATAAGAAACGAATTTATTTTATTTTTTTTTTTGTCCAGAGTGTCGGTCCATTCGAGCGACTTTTGTTTTATTTAAAGTCTCTTTCATGTGTTTCGTTTCAACTGGAAGAAAACAAAAACCATTTTATAGCAGTGAAAGCATTGAAGTATGAAAGTCATAGAATGGTGATCTTGCCAGGGATTGGGCGTGGATAGTGATGAGGGTGGGGATTAGACTTGATTAGGGTATTTGAGCATGTTACCAACATTTCAGACATATAGTGTAGGGTAATTACAGCTAGATACATTTTAGACATACAGTGTATGGTAATTACAGCTAGATACAATTTAGACATATAGTGTATGATAATGACAGCTAGATACATTTCAGACATACAGTGTAGGGTAATTACAGCTAGATACATTTTAGACATACAGTGTAGGGTAATTACAGCTAGATACAATTTAGACATATAGTGTATGATAATTACAGCTAGATACATTTCAGAATACAGTGTAGGGTAATTACAGATAGATACATTTTAGACATATTGTATAGGGTAATTACAGCTAGATACATTTCAGACATATAGTGTAGGGTAATTGCAAATGACAGTCAATACAATCCAGCAATATGGTAATACCATTCAGTGGAAAAAGCCACGATCAATACAAAGGAAAATAATAACAACATAAAATCTAATATAATTATTTTTTTAATGTTGTCTAAATCTTGATAACTGCAGTAAAGCTAAATTATGACCCTTGTGAATTCACAACAAACCCAAACTATAATGCATGACAAATGTTTAAAGATTTTTATTATCATTATGTCTGTCAACGAAGATATGAGCTAAAAGATCAGGAGAATAGCATATTGTTTGGACAGTGTAGGTCAATTCCTTGGATCATAATAGAGAAACTCATAAATTGCATAATTCTTTTGTTATTTGTTTCTATAATAAGAGAAAAGTATATCTAACCATTTCTATTTAGGCTGGATTTAAATAATTAGCAAACGTTCAGCATAAACTATCAAACATATTTATTGTATCGTCTTCAATTGCGAGGACTATGCAAGGCATGTCAAGGGAAATAGAAGGGGAAAAAGCAGTAAGATAATCGACAATACGACAGCAAATAATTACTAATACTATGTAAAATACATATAACCAAGAAATCTGAAAGTATTTTATAATGATTATATGTCCAAGCTCAAAATGCAATCCATCGATGATTATACCTTGTCATGAGTTAAATACTTTGTTACCATTTCACATACTGACATTGCTATATTACAGAAAGCATGATTAATATGTTTTAATACCTTTTCCCATTTGGTAGAAATAAATGCAGAACGTCCAGTGATGTGATGTGATGTGAGTATGATTTTTAACGTAGCTTTAACAATTTTTCAGTCATATCGCTACGATGTCTGCAGTGTGGCAGTTTATAGTGATGTCCAGCACTGGGGCATCATGCCGCAGACATGTAGCATGATGTCCCACCCAGTCACATTATCCCGACACCAGGCCGACCAGTCCTAACACTAACA
>JAECUM010074791.1:0-16006 GCA_016617855.1 Megalonaias nervosa | reverse complement strand
CTAACCAGATTAATGAAAAGGCCTAACCGAAGAAAAAGAACAAACTAAGTATATAAATTCATGTCTAGAATGAGATCTATTTTGCCTATGAATAAAGCAAACAAGACTTGGATGCAAGCTTTCAGCACCATACCATATTGCTCCTTTGTGTGACCTAGTTAGCTACGGCATAGCGAAGAGATGTTTTTCTTATGGCGCATTATTTTTCGCTTGTGCTAATGTTTTCAGGCTTAGCTTTGTATCTATGGAGACTCTTTAGGTCTATGGACTTAGTTCTATGGCTTTAGGTCTGTGGCCTTAGGTCTATGGCTTTAGGCATGTGGCCTTAGGTCTACGGCTTTAGGTCAATGGCCTTAGGTCCATGGCCTTAGGTCTATAGCTTTAGGTCTATTTCCTTAGGTCCATGGCTTTAGGTCTGTGGCTTTAGGTCTGTGGCCTTAGGTCTATAGCCTTAGCTTTTTTATGGCCGGATCTATGGTTTTGTTTTTGAATCTCCTTTTTACGTGTACTTTGAATGCCTTAAGTCTTGTGGTGACTCGTCGTTTGCGCAGCTACTTTTTTCCTGAAACTTTATGGGAAAACATAGGCTGAATGAATGGTTTCTGGTAATATGTTTAGTATGATAGCTGGTAACACAACATATGCATGTACAACGCCAGATCTTGGTTTACACTATTTGCAGTTGTATGTGAAGTATACACGGGTACATACGGTATAACATCTGAACCCAGTGAGGTTCTATTGACTCTGCCCTGAAAACCTGTCTAATGGATTCCATTATAAATCATAGTCCAAATTTATAACGCAACTAACCTTTATTGAATAACTTCAACTGAAAACAGGAAAAAATATCGATTTCAATGGTAGAATACAAATTGAGATGTGTCTGATTTCGGGCTTAATCATATATCTCGTAGTACTTCTCTCCATGGGTCGTTTTTGTCTCCATAGATACATGGTGATGCTGACTTGAATCGTCTGGCGCACTGTAGTATCATTTGTAATATCTGCCTTATCTGGGAAATATGTACTGTTGATTGAACAGCAGTAACTATGTCAGGGCTTCCTGTGTTTGTATTTGTGCTCAAGGATTTTTAACTTAGCTTTAACAATTTTAGTCATATAGCTACGATGTCTGCAATGTGGCAGTTTATAGTATATCTAGCACAGGGGCATCGTACCGCAGACATGTAGCTGACACCAGGCCGATCAGTCCTAACTCTAACCTCTTGATGCTGTACGCTAAGTGAGGCAGCTGCTAGTACCATTTTTATAATTCTTTGGTAAGTCTTGCCCCTGCTCAAACCCATGACCTCCCGCATCCGAGACAGACGCTCTAACCACTTTGTTCCATTTATGCAATCCATGATATAAGGCACATTAACTATTATATATATATATATATATATATATATATATATATATATATATATATATATAACAACTTATATAGCATATATATATATATATATATATATATATATATATATATATATATATATATATATATATATATATATATGGTACAGACGACGTCTCGATGTGTTGTGTGCTCAACTGTTCGGAGTGTACTCCGTCGGCCTCCAATGGGTTTCCTATGGTTCAACTTGTTCCTTCTCCTTTTAAGTATATTGGAATCTGCTACCTTAAACAGTCCATCATACAAATAGAGAAGACTGGACAATGAGTCATTTTTGTTAGATAGAAATGTCTCACGACATAATTACCCCTCTCCAACGTTTTTAAAGTTACACCTTCAAAGACTTCTCCCTCATGTTGAGAAATTAAAAGCTCTTCAATCAAAACTTACGACTTAAGGATTTTGCCCCGATTCTAGGCTCTGGGAAACCTCACAGAAACTATACTTGATTTTTATACCAATTTTGTAACCTTTCACAAACAGTTATGATTGAATCTTTTAATAACAAGTTTGGTAGTGCTTTGCCTTCTACAAAAATCAATAAGAAATAGATCAAAGGACACACAACTTTGATTTTTAACTTAGTTGCAACTTTTTACGCTGGAAATTATAGACCATATTATCGTTACTTCAGACCTTTCTCTCTGCCAAATGAGCGATTTTAACAATACAAAAGAATACAGGCAACAATTATCTTTGTAGGTTTAGGACGTACTGTATGCAATTACAGATATCAAACAGGGTTCATATTTTGTCCACCTCTATTCTGATGTGTTAAAGATGATGTTAAGCTCTTTCGATACTGCAAGTCTTAACAACACAAATCACACTTTATCGCAGCATAAAATAATGGCTTTTACCGATTTTTGTCATTTTTGTGATCCATCAGTCTTTTGATGACCACAGTTTCTATGCTTTTGATGCAAAATTGAACACGTATATAGAACTATCTTTTTTGTCAGCAGTTCTATTAATATTTTGCAGTGCTATTAAAAAAATACGTACCTTGTGGCAGGTATGCAAACAGAAATTAAACATTTTTCTGATATTTGTTGTTGACAATATGATCATTAATTTAAACTTTATCAGATATATTAAAAACTGAACGGCTGAGTACCTTTTATTTATCAGAGTGATAATGTTTGAAGAAATTACGATCTAATTTGCAGCACTGTGTTGACCTGTAAACATAATTTCGAAATTATGAACATACTGATACATTTCAGACAACTGTTTGCTCTTGAACCAGACATGATAGGATACCAGACTTGATATATACCAAACTTGATAGTATACCAGACCTGATAATACACGGACTTGATAGTATACTAGATTACTATACCCGACTTTATGATACACCAGAATGGTATACCAGACTTGGTGATAAACCGTACTAGTATACTAGACTTAATATTATACCAGACTAGTATGCTACACTTAGTAATATACCAGAGTATTATACCAGACTGGATAATGTTCAAGATAATGTTCAAGACTTGATTTTATTCCAGACTTGATAAGATACCAGATTTCATGATACAGAATACTCGACAGTATACAAGACTAGTAAACCAGGCTTGATAATATACCAGAGAAGTATAGCAGACTTGAAGAAAAAAATCTTCTAATATATTTACTACATGCAGTATCTTGTATGCATAACTGCTAACGTGTTGAGAACGAAAATGATGTCTTTAAAGAAGAAACACAGAACTATAAACTGCATGTAAAAGTCTAAATTGTAGAATCATATATCAATTAATAGGATAAAACTAACATTTCTTCATGAACGCATGATCTAAAAATTTGTATTTAAACAAAGTCAATTCTTGTAGTATACAAAAGGAATTTTAGATAAACCACTTTCCCATTGCCTGTCTACGCTTTATTCAAAAATATGTACACTAATAAACCGTCATTGAAAATAAACACCAATGATTTATTTAGTTTATTTAGAATGTTCTCGAGTATCTTTACAGAATTTTGAATATCATTAGTTTTGATGATCTGTATATATATCTTAGTCATTTATTTCTTCAATAAAATATGATAAAACTTGTATGTATTTTTAATATCGGCCCAATCATTCGTTATAACATGCTGGCTACTGTGCAATAGGTCGTACAAATACTGACAGTACAAAACAAACCACATAGATCTGACAAGAGATATTGTACTCTTGGAGGTATTAACCAAATTTCCGGATTCAATAGTGTTATGAATAACATACTGATTGATTTTATTTGTAACTTTTGTTATTTGTTTAAAGTATTTTCTCTTTCCAAATTAAACTCCTTCATACATTATTATTATTATTATTATTATTATTATTATTATTATTATTATTATCGTCGTCGTCATCATCACATTATTATTATATTATTTTTGCTATTGTTATTATTATTATTATTATTATTATTATTATTATTATTATTATTATTATTATTATTATTATTTCCTTAGTGTATTAATTTCTCAATAATAACATGGCAAATCAATGATAAATACGGTCATTTTACCTGCATCTCTCTGTGTTGGTTCATGAACACTGACTTTTTCTAAAACAAAAAGAGAATATTTTGAATCACAAATGATGTGCCTTTTTTTCAGCAAGATCAACACTAACGCGACTAAACAGATATTGGCTGATACGTCTAGAAAGTTAGTTTGAATTTTAATACTGGAAAATCTGGACGAGAAAGAGTCTATGCTTATTTTGGAGATAACTTTTTTATTTTGTACATGTGCGAAACGCATGACAGTATACGTATTAGTAAAGTTTGGAGATTAGTGCTCTCGACCTGATAGTTATATGGCATATTGCATAACGATGATATATCAAAGAAAGAAAACATATCCAAATAGAAAGGCAGTAGCAAAACATGTGATATACATAGATGCATTAATCACTTAATGGTGTCAGAAACTTCGTCAATAATTTAGGACGTTAACTGACGTTTTCTTTTGCATAGAGATATGTGTTTATTTTCGTTACGAAAGTATCAGAGGGTTCCATGTGCGCTTCTTTTCTGAAAACTCATTTGTTCATGTGTGCTAATATTTTACAGAATTCACGGTACATTATTGCCACAGAGATGTTTTTCCAAAATGAGTTATCTACGTATATTAATCACAGATTTTAAATGAAACTTTTAAAGTTAAAACGTCACAAATATATTCCAATTCAATGATGACAGATGCTACAGATTTGTCAGATGCCAACAAAACCATGCGCATTGGCATTTAATTTTGATTCTTAATTGCACGTGACATCAAGATGAACTAGACACAGCGTTAGCATGGAGAGTAAATTGCGTACAATATGCTGGTATTGACAGGTGATAACGAGGATCCACTAGATTTTAATTGCCCTATTTTATCACATAAAAATTATACCTTTTTGTGCATAATCGTGACGTTAAATAAGGTCCAATGCTAGAGATTTCTGTTTAAGTTAGTCAATAAAATTAAAGGAAAGTATTTTAATTCAACAAACATACCTGATGAATGTTACTTTCAAGATTAAAGTATTATAAAAAATGTTATATATTTATATTTAAAAGATAAAATCATGCTAAAGCCATGTAGAGTTAAACTCAGTTTGGATAGATTCTAACACAATAAAAGTAAATAAAAAATTTATACAAAAATATTAAAATAATACCCCACAATTTAGCTGAGGGCTTATTGTATGCTTCTAAAACATGTTAAATAACAACTAAATTTTTTTACAAAATGTAAAAGGACAAGCACACAATGAAATTGTTTGGTTACAAAGAAAGAAATATGACATATTATGAATACACACATTCAAATGTTAACCTTTCTTTCGGATATGAAAATTGACAAAATTGAATGGCTTTATCTGTTGTCTCTATTCAATTTCTTAGACATCATTTAATTGATGCTGGAAAAGTCTGCGACAGATTGTCTTAATTTAGCGGAGAACAGTCTTTGATATCCGTGTAACGACATTAATATTGTTGTTTAATCCAGCAGTAATTTGTTTGACGGCCCGCTTTTAGTTTTCATGTTTTGTTTCCTGCAAACAGAAAATTCTGGTTTTTCCCTAAGACAAAATTAGGATGCTATGTCACGCCTCGCTGCGAAGTTTACTTTAAAACAGGCGAATTGAAGTGCTTTATACCGTATGCTAATAATTCAAATGTCTCGGAGAATCAAACCTTTGAGTGTTTTAATCACAGCTAAATTGTTTTAAATGAATGCGCTACCAACCACCTCAAGGCAATGCCCATACAACGTGTTTAATCCTTTATTTTGATCAAACAAAAAAATTTCTTTGAGATGAATTTAATCTTTCTATCCACAGTTGAGGTTTGGACATTTTTGAATTCACGACAGAAGGGCAGATCCTTTATGTTTCATAAATTCCGTAAATGAAACTTCCCAACTGTATTTGATATTGACTGGAATGAAATCGATGTCATTAAGTCATCGCAGTTTTATTTTTCTCTCTTCTCACTGTTTTTATGGTCCAAAAGTCGAAAAATTTTAATTTAGTCATTAATTAATAAAAAGTGGAACATGGTTATTGTAGTAATTAATAAATCAAACGTGAATATTGTTATTTATTATTTTATAAACCAAAAGTGGAACATTATTAATTTAGTCATTAATAAAGCAATGCAAACCGTTGATTAATAACTCGCCAGTAATTAAAACTTGAAAAAGGAAAAGGAAACAAATTCGGGCATGTCTTTCATAATAGTCATGCTTTTGTAGTTTCCGTTTTTAAAGCTGGAAAAGACTAAACTATGCAAGTTTGTCACACGTGTGAAACCTTTCCAGAGAGATATTTAATCTTAAATGTAGTTTTCAACGACATAAATTTAAAAAAAAAAAATAATTTATTTTTAACTTTCAACAATAGCAACCTGTCCATGTTTGGGATAAATATAGAATGCAGATCGTGGTGATAACCGTGAGGAACAAAACGACGATTTAGATGCGATCGGACAAGTATACATGAATTTTATAATTTGAAACAAAATATATTTTTATATCATTTGACCAAATAGCAAGACTTTTTGTACATTCATAGAACAAGCTACTTGAAAAGTTAATTTCATAGTATATATCCAGGGTCATGAAATATTAGATGTAATTGTTTAAAATTTCCTAATATAGTGCTTGAAAATATACATCCTGTTTATGCCTATCGTGAGCTAAACATATAAATGTCTTATCTTGGTTGTAAATATACAGTATTGACTAAAACTTTAATTTATATCCCTCTGTTTTTCTTTTTTCTATAACCAAACAATAACTTTTATTGTATCGCATATACCAGTATTCTTTGGGTTTAAACTATTTCAAGAAAGGAGAGATACTGAGGTTGTTTGTACCCTAACATTATTATGAAAAGATAATTCAACACTTGTCATTACTGATTTACATGGCTTTCTTCAGATTTTCAGGGTTTTGAGAATTTTAAAAATCAAGAAATTTTCTGTCTTTTAAAATCTTCCATCATTTTACTTCGCAAAGTCTTCTGAGACAAATAATTGGTCATACTAAACCTTCCTTATCTCGGTGGAAGATTGATAAAAAAAATGCATGCATATTTAGATGGGGGTTTTTTTTGTTTGTTTGTTTGTTTTTTCACAAGAAGACAAGAGTTTTATGATATTAATCAAATAATTTATAAATAGAAGCATGTTAGGCTTCTATGATATGAAGAGCTGTTACTATAGCGGAACGGTGTTGAAAAAAATAAAATTTAAATATTTCCTTTAATTTACATGCAAAACAAATATTAATCTACCCATCCCTGAAATATTTACATTTGTAATAAACGATAATTTCCACATGTATTTAAGAATGTTATGAAAACGTTTTCATTACCCTAAAACAATATCTTCTGAACCTTCTTACGTGAAAATCTTAATTTATAGCAGACTTATTAATCGTATCATGAATAAGAAAAAGTGCTAGTTTTCTTAATGATATCGATTTAACAAAATAAGAGTCTTCTGTGTAGTCATATTAGGCCAGAAGCTTTGTAGTTTGATCCAGTTTGTCAGTCGCCAGCTTCCCAAGGAAAAATGCCTTTCTACATCTTGTGACATACATACATACATACATACATACATACATACATACATACATACATACATACATGCATACATATAGACATACATACATACATACATACATACATACACATACATACACACATACATACATACATACATACATACATACATACATACATACACACACACACACACACATACATACATACATACATACATACATACATACATACATACATACATACATACATACATACATACATACATACATACATATATGTGTAGTGCGCGCACTTGTTTTTCAGTCAGCAGCATCGATAGCCATCCTTTTTATCTGAATGATACAGAAAATGTGGGGGGTATTCAGTTTCCTTCAAGTCAAACATTTATTTCAGTTGAACTCAATTCGCAATGGCATCCATTTGACTCTTTTATTGCAGATTTCATGTTGAATTCGAGGGTACGGTTCCGGAAAGAATACTTCTGGGCAGCTTTCAAATATAATGCTCTAAGCTCGCATAATTTCTATGCCTGATGCCTAATGCATCATCTATTGAAGGAAAATACTTTGGCATATAATGTTATCCACTTTAGAACTAATCAGTGATATCTCTGTAGTTATGACCAATTAATTTCACTTTTTTAATATCAGTTTAAACAAGTATGCCAAGGGCCAGACACACACCGACCGGAAGTGAGTTTCAGTCAATTTCCGGTTGCTCAACATTTTATCTCGGAGCTATTCTGAGACGTTAAACGATATTGCCCAAGTAGAATTTTATTGCTAATCTTTCCTCGTCCAAACTTGGGCGAAAACTGATTTAGGGCCTTGATTTGTTTACACTAGAGGCTCGCAGATTTAATAATCGATGGAAGGATTTAGTTTATGACTTAACGGCATATTTGGGGGCTTTGACTGGATGCCAAATAAGGTATCCTTACGGTATGTGCTATAAGGATGATGAAACGTATAGGCGCTTTGTTTTGTGAGTATAAATTTTGCGGCTGTGTACCTAAAACATATTAAACAATGGTAATATATTCTTCATTCGATGAATGGACAGATCAAAGCAAAACTGAAGAATCTGTACACACACACAAGTGTCCCGTCCATAGATATTGGTATCTCTGAGTATTACTCCCATACGTATGCTAATAACTAACATGACTTCGAAAGCTTTTTAAAGTTTTCTAAAATTGTCCGTTATCAGTGTCGGGTTGTAAATTCTATATCATTTTATGTTCAATACTCTTTCCTGACACGTTGTATAAAACAATACCATTTCATCTGCCATATGAATGTGTTATCAAGACGATTTACCACCTTCCTCTAGGCAAGTATAAATCGTGGCTATTTTCTGTTATGTTGTTTAGTGCGTTCGTGTCACAAATTTTACCGCATGTATTATAGTTAATGAATATTACGTTACAAATCAATGCCTTTGATGTTTTTGATAGAACGAATGTTCCTTCCTTCCTTCCTATCCAAGTTCTAGTAGTGGACTAAAATACAGTATTTCCATCATTAAGGTGGAAAGATGCAATGGTTTAGTTTGAGAACGTAATTTTAATTATTCGCATACAAATATGTCATGTTTTTCTTCTTAAAAAAATGAAACTTTTTAAAATCATGTTGAATATTACCAAAACAGCATGTAATATGATGAAGCTATTGGTATAGAAATTCTACATACATGTTTAACTCGAGCTATTGGTATAGAAATTCTACATACAGGTGTAACTCAACCTATTGGTATAGAAATTCTACTTACAGGTTTAACTCAAGCTATTGGTATAGAAATTCTACATACAGGTTTAACTCAAGCTATTGGTATAGAAATTCTACATACAGGTGTAACTCAAGTTATTGGTATAGAAATTCTACATACAGGTTTAAATTCTACATAAAGGTGTAACTCAAGCTGTTGGTATAGAAATACTACATACAGGTGTAACTCAAGCTATTGGTATAGAAATTCTACATACAGGTTTAACTTAAGCTGTTGGCATAGAAATTCTACATACAGGTGTGACCCAAGATGACATGTTCAATACCAGGAGTTGTTATTATACGATTATTTATCAACCATGCACGGTCGAGATCTCAAACCCAAAACAGATTTGATGTACGTATAGACCTAATGATACAAACCAAATAAACCAATTATTCTCCAATTTTAAATAGAACCATCGAAAAACTTGACGATAAGGATGGAAAATTCGAGTAATATCTTTAAAGAAAAACAGTGATGGAAGCAAAGGCGTCCATGCAGCATACTTTATCTGATAATGTAAAATGGTGGACTTTTATTGGACATAATGCGCTCAGAACTGATGTTTAGCAGCAAATTTATCCAAAAAAGATATCTGGTAGATAACCCACATCTTGTTTATAGCTTAACTCTTGATAACTGTAAACCAATTATGTTTTGATATACTATTTTAAGTAAAACAATATATGGTTTGCCCTACATTACATGCTTTTAATGACAAATGCTAAATAAAATTACTGTGTTATTAATCAGTTATATTTTGCAGTGTGAAGATACCAAAATAAATATTTGTACTCAAAACTTAGTACTTGGTGGATGACTAGTATTGAGTGTAACATGCCTATAAATAACTTTCATTAAAAAACGGCGTATTTCCAAAGTTAATATTCTCAGAACAGAAAAAAAAAGAATATTCTTTCTTCTGATTTTCGGAATTTGCCAAGAATGTAACTTTTATTGTAGTTAATTCCGTAAACAGACACTCGTACACATACATACATACATACATACATACATACATACATACATACATACATTTCATTACTTACTTTTACTTACATGCATAGATAAATACAAAATTATATTTTAAGTGTTTGATATCCGTCATAGACAGTTACTAATGGAAGTTCAACACTGCCACATACGAGATGTTAGACATTAAGCTGGTAGGCGTTTGACAAAATATAATGAGTAACAGCTACCCATACATGTAACTTATTCTGGTAGGAGGGAAATGGAAATAGATTTTAACTGGCCTAACGGTGTGGTAAACGGTTGGGTTAGTTAATCTTCTGACATTATTTAATGGTGAGACAGGTATCTTAAACACAGAGCTGACAATTGGCGCAATGTATAGTTAGGGCATTAAAAGCACCTGCCATTTTTCATTCTAGAAGAACGGTAGACCCTATGCTTCAATATGTGTGATGAGATCAGCATAGATGTTTAGAGCGCACATTTCAGAACCTCTGGAATCATTAACATTTTTCACAGCGCATCATTTCGCCCACTATTTGAATGGGGATACGACTTAATATGCAACGGACCCCGCTCAAAAAAGAAAAGCATCAGAGGAATGGGAATGTTCCATAAATTGATCAGGGGCGCCCACATAATTAGTTTGGAGGGGGGGGGGTAAACATGTAGTGGTCAGCTGTTAAGTTTTGCAGATGTAGGCCTAAACATTATTTAGAGGTGAAATTCAGAGGGTGCCCATGAAAGTGACTCAGTATAATATATCGGCAGGGATTTAAATTGAGTCAGAAGGTTTACTTGATGTTGTTGAGAGTACGGTACGTTTTCCAATGATTCCTTGGCATGTTTTGAAATGGACATCTCTAATAATTTCATACATTACTTTTGTTGTCAACGCTACTAATTCTAGTTGATAGTCTTGGCATTGCCTTTCTCCAATTTTATGCCCATTTTGTTTTTAAATTTTACCCGTTCAACGCATTTTATTTTACACTTTGCATTGCTTCATTTTGCTCGCGTACTCATCTCTCTCCAACTGATATGAGCTACGCTTTCATTGTAGAACCTTACTTCTCCAGCTACACTCTGATTCTGCATATTGCATATTAATTTGCATCGCCAAACCATCTAATCAAATCTTTATAGTTCTTCGTTAAGGATAATTTGTAGTGTTGAACTATGGACCAGTTTGCACCGTGTTACACGTACTATTCATTTTCAAGTCAGTGCATAATGACATTGTTATGCGTTATAATTATGTCTTCCACTGCCAAGTAGCCACACTAATACTCACGATGAAAGACGATCAATCAGTCTTCGCAGTATGTAATAGTAAATGTTTTAGATTCCTAAATAAGTAATGCGGCATAAATTCAAAATCTATAATTGTTGTTCAGACGATTCCATGACAAAAATGTGTAAAGCCTCACATGTTACTTGCAATCGTAATATTATATTCTTTTATTTTAAAAATGGATGGTTTGGTTTTGTTTTGCGAATTTAAAGTTATAGGCTATACATGGCGGACAGTATATTTGGTGGAGAAAGAACCGGGGGAAGGAACCACCGACCCAGGGGAAGCTACTGGTAAGCTTTCTCACACATCGAGACTCGAACCAGGCTGCCAGAGTTTAGATGGGAATGATCTGTAAAGGCGAGTGCCTTAGACCACTGGGCCACTCGGGGCCCCTATAAAATAGAATTACTCGTTGAAACACCAAACATGGCTTTATGAAAATGTTTGTGATTTGATAGAACACGTTTATTTGTACTCTTCTTAATAAACATAAATGCTATTTTTATTTTCACGCTAAGAAGAGTAGCTCTGCTTTTCCTACGATTTTAGGTGAAAGAGATCATATCAGTTTTCAAACCGTATAATTTTAGCATTCAAATGGAAATTGCGTTCGCGCTACTCAGAATAGAATACTTAGCTTAAAAAAATGTTCTTTGAACAAAAATTAAGCATATACTTAGTACTTAATATGTGTTTACCTTAGCAGCCATATTTTGTCTTCTTCTCTTGTACTATGTGAGACGTGTCCTATCTTTAACAGATGTCTATCTTGCAAAGATTTTATAGGTTCCAAAATAATTGACAAGTTAAAACTTGAAACAATCACAATCAGGATATGTTTCTTGAGACCCTTCTTTTCATTTTATTTCCTTGCTTAACTGGTTTTGCACGTAATCTTTCTATATAATTTTGTACCAAAGAATTAATAGTTGACACTGAACACATTAACAAAAAGAGTCATTTACACTAGTCTGATGCCTTTTTTGAAAGACTTGCAATTAATTTTCATAAATTATTTTCTACGTCACCAGTTTCACTAAACAATACAAAAACATAAAGAAAGAAAGCAAAGGTTCAACCAAACATAAGTGTATAAGACACGGATGTTTCACAACAATAACCGAAAACCGACCTAAAAGCAAAACCGAACCAAGATGGGACATACAGACAGAGCGGAGCAACACCATATGTTATTACTACTGTCGTCGAAGGTCCTAAAAACGGAATCAAGAGCAAAATTTAAATGACAAGAAAACATAATACAACTGTATGGTAAACTGTTTACGGTCATGCAGTGGTTCTGGTATCAAGGTTTCAGAAGAAGTCAAACTTACACGAAACATTTAAATTTGTTTTGAAAACTCGAAAGTATGTGCAGAACGGTAGCATTCCTTCATGCTATACAAATTTGGAACCAAAGAAAATTCAAAAGTGAGAACAAATATATGAAAGTTACATTTAATCAAAAGCAATTAAAAATAAGGACGTGTACTTGTATACATAGGAAATACACTTATGTATAAGAAATAGATCAGAGATGTTCTGTAACACTGGTGTGTACACGCATAAACACTTGTAGATTTATTTTACGGAACAACTACTGTATTATGTACAATAGTTATGTTTTGTTGGTAAGTAGTATCACATGTTCGACCTAAATTTGCAACTTTTCTACTATCTGATGCCTTGATAAACCTAGCAACAAATGAGACTTTATGACACCATTGTTGTAGTACATTTACCGCACGATCAATTTTAAACCTTCTTTTTAAAAAGCCGATTAAAGTCATCTTTTTTTAATGAACCATGAGACAAATAAGAGCTCGTTTAAACTATTCGTATAGACTGGTACCAATTATTCCAGAAACACGTCCCTATAGCTCGCTTTAGCTAGGCCCAAATCCCCATTGACTGCTCATGTTTACTTTTCTAGTACGCAAACAGTTTAAACGTTTGTCGAGGTAAATATCTGACAATTCAAACGATTAGTTTAATTCATCTTTAGCGTAGTTTTATCGGCAATATTGTCAATCTTGTCTGTTGTAGTCTGGTTTACCGTACGCAATGTGGAAACGAAGTCAATTATCGTCGGACTAGATCCAAGTGAACCAGTTACGGTAATGAAGGAATATATGGATTAAACAAGAGACCTTATGAGGTAAGTTTAATTAGAAAAATGATACGTAATTAGATACACTCTGCAATTGTCATCATTAATTAGAGATCCAATGTGCATTGAATGATCATGCTAGAGCATGCCTCTGAATTCAATCATACACACCAACATGCACACAAGAGCGAGAAACTTTAAAATGGAAATGATGCACCGAACTAGAGACCGTTTGAGAAACAAAAAGCAACATATTTCTTGAGCAGCAAAGTAAGTCAACAAGTCGTAATGATTTTGCCCAACGAGTAAGAGTCGTATAAAGTTACCTTTATATGATTTTAAAACCAAAGTATAAATCACCTCAGCTTTACTCGTTAAATTCACCGATTTTGCGAGAAGCGATGACTTTATTTTATTTGGTAGTTCAGTCTTCCGTGTTTAATGACAAAATGTTAAGTAGCGCCTAAAAATGCAAACGTGTATAGTGTGCATGCATGTTTTGACGGGATCTTGCTTTAACCAATGAGATTTGGAGTTTTATTTTGTTTTTCTAAGGGAGACAACTTTTTATGACTTATTATTATTATTATTATTATTATTATTATTATTATTATTATTATTATTATTATTGTTATTAAAAATTTTAATTAACAAATAACTGGAATTGTTTCATCGACGCCAAAAGAACTCTTCCATATCCTCTCATTAAATATATATTTGATGTTACTTTTATATCTATCTGTTTTAATATCTGAAGCATACAGAAATAAATATAGCTAAGAATGTCTGCTGTATGTTCAGCTAGGGACCGTATATAAGGTCCTGGCTTCGACGCTTGGTAGCCTATCGACCCCCCCCCCAAAATGGTTATCTCAACATCTATTCTGTTAAATTTTTTATCACATTCTGATGTAGAACCATAGATACGTTTAACTTTCCTTTTAAATTGCCAATCCTTATAATAGGTAATATCTACATGCGATCTGTAGTTCGTTAAGGCGACGAAAATTAGAAACAATTTATAAAAATGTATATTGTTGAAACTGGATTATGTGAATCGTTGTAAGACACCATTATCTGATCTTGTCACAAGCATTTCATTGTAAGAACCGAATGAATAATATAAAAGTTATGAAATATTTCGTATGTGAAACTATTTTATATTTCGGTAAAATATCTAAAAATTTTAAACAATGTAGAAGTGAAAATAGACATGCGATAAAAAGATATTTGTTAAAAAAGAATATACTGGTTTAAATAGAAAAAGTCTTCAAATGCGAAGATATGACTCTCTCTCTCTCTTTATATATATATATATATACATATATATATATATATATATATATATATATATATATATATATATATATATATATATATATATATATATATATATATATATATATATATATATATATATATATATATAAACTCTGGATGCTATTTGGTAAGTTGAATATGCCACAAATATAAGAACATTGTATATGTACATGTAATATCATATAGTGACTGTTACCTAAAAAATTCGAAATGGATAAGAAGACAGGCTCCAACGTTGTCTTTTTTCTCAAACTGATTTTGTTTTCATTGATGACAGTTCAAAGTGTGAAATTCACCAATTGAAGAAAACATATTATTTAAACATTGCATAATAAAGGATATAATTCAGAACTTTTTTACATGTTTTTATCATTTTTATATTTCTGTTCAGTTACGTATTTATTTTTTTGGTTAAGTATTTCAAGAACCAAATATATGAAGTCTCGCATATATAATTAGTAACTTAAAATAGAGATCGAAAACAACATTTCCAATGTTTCTGGGTCTTTTGAATTAAGAGCTCAATTTTTGTTTCCTTTGATGAGGATAGGAAATAACCTGTCCATACAGAAATTGCGGATAAAGACCAAAATCCCATTCCTATTCTAAGGTACCTTCCGTATCCTCAAATAATGTCCTTTGCATATAACGATGAATAAAACGTGGAATACAGAAATGCCTACACTTTCACAAACAAGCACAATATTAAAAATACAAGTAAATGATGTATTAGCTCAGATCTGGTATAATTTTCGAAATTAAAATGTAATAATTATTTTATGGAATCGAACGAAATTAGAGGCTAGTATAATACCTATTAAAGTCTTTTACCAATAGTTATAACACTGAATCTTTTACCAATAGTCATAACACTGAATCTTTTACCAATAGTCATAACACTGAATCTTTCGTCTTGCAACGGATAAGGATACTACTGACCGGTCTCACTTATATGATTAATACATTTCTGTTTATATGGTTACTAATGCTGACAATCACAAAATGCAAACTTTCAAAGTGCACATCTACCCCCATTATATATATATATATATATAT
>JAECUM010074789.1:0-20003 GCA_016617855.1 Megalonaias nervosa | reverse complement strand
TTGGTGTGGATAGTGTATTTGTGTGTTTTATGCTTGCTCGTTCGTTGGTGTGGATAGTATATTTGTGTGTTTTATGCTTGCTCGTTCGTTGGTGTGGATAGTATATCATATGTGTTTTATGCTTGCTCGTTCGTTGGTGTGGATAGTATATAATATGTTTTTTTTTTTTCTCATCCCGACTGTGTGGATAGTATATTTGTTTGTTTTATGCTTGCTCGTTCGTTGGTGTGGATAGTATATCATATGTGAAGTGAGTGTAAGGCATGTTTTCCTTCACGTCCGTGCTTGAAGTATATAAAAGCATAGCGTTCGTCATTCGCGCCTTTCTACACAGAATAAAAAGGAGCAGCAAAATGGATCTAATCAACAAGTTAAGAGATAGTTGGTGATGGATGGTAGATGGAGTCTATGTGGTGGAAGAACTTCAAAAGGAGTGGAGGTTTCCAGTCAGCCTAGACTTTATGGCGAGACTCAAAGCAGCAAGTTATCATTTGCAAATGATAATAATGGAAGAAGCAGATAAGTTGAGAGGCTTCAACTATCCGAAATATGTGAGAATAGGAACCTTGATGGAGATTTTGGATATTGTCATTGAAGTGGGATCTTTTTTGGAAGGTATCTTCTCTTTAACAGAATGGCCTTTTGTCAAAAAGGGCTTAGACAATATTAAGAAAGACCTAATGAGAAAAGTACTGAAAGAAGAAGTGGAAAAGATCAAGGAAATGTGGAAGAAAGAAAGAAAGGACAAAGAAAACCAAAAAAAGAAAGAAGAGTTTGAGAAACTCAATCAGAACTGGATGAAAATCCAACAAAAATTCAGAGCTCTCAGACATCCTGACTGGATGCCCGAAGAAGAAAAGAGAAAGAAGAAAGGAATTATTGGGAAAATCAGGACATGGTGGAAGAACTGGAGAAGATAAAAGAAGAAGAACCCAAAGGCCCTTTTCAGGGCCACTTCCAATGCCTCGAAAAGACCTTAATTTTCATTTTGTCTCCAACCAAAACGAATATAAAACCCTTACTCTTCTTATACACGAATGCTCTTGATTCGTGTTTGTCTATAGCCCTCTCTCAGGTAGCCTGACGTCACAGTACTCCTCTTTTTGCTACATTGTTACCAGTGTGACGTCATGCCACCTGTTCCATTCCTCTTGTCGCTATACAGACCCAGGGTGTACTAGTCGCTATACAAAATTTCCATTGACGCTGTACAGTCCCAGGGTGTTCTAGTCACTATACAAAATTTCCATTGACGCTATACGGAGTAGTAAAGATAAAGGCCGATTCTAGCTCAACCCACCCAAACCACACCCAATCCCCACCCCCTCCCCCCCCGAATCGGCTTTTCCTTTACTACTACTCTCTTACTCCCACCCCTTTACTTTTCCTCTCTACACATAAACTTTAACTACATTACCTAATAAGGTATATATACGGCATTTGTTTACCTAATAAGGAAGTTAAATTCACAGGTAACTCATCGGGCATAACAGTAGAAATACGACATTTGTTTACCTAATAAGGAAGTAAAATTCACAGGTAACATATCAAGAATAACTTTGCATGAGTAACAGATATTGTGTAATTTTTCAGTACGTAATGCGCATGCGTAGAATATTCTCGAACTATACTGAGTACAAGTTATAAAAGGCAAAACGCGCTTTATAAATCAGTCTGCAGGAGTTTGACCAGTACGAAAGATCATGCGGAAATTATTACACTTGAACGAAAACGCTATGCGTTCGGGCGGATATTAACAAAGAGAGAAAGGTAAGTGATATTATCTATATCTCATTACCAATAATTAATTTTTCTACTGTTGAAATTAGAAATATTTCATTATCACGATTATAGAGACTAAATTTTACTTTACCGCTCACATAACGACGGGACTCAAATAAGTCTTTTATTTGTGATTTGTTAAGAGGATATTTTTTATCAATAAAATATATTTTTGATGTATCAATATCAATTGTAAGTTTCGTATATTTTTGTTGACTGATCGGATTATGAAAGTTTTTAAATTCCGCTAGCAACCTTTGACTCAATTGTTCGAGGTAATTGAAATACTCACTATCATCAGATCTGATAAGCGAAAGTTTTAGCTTGTCACGAGTTCCACTAAAACATATACCTGATGTTTCATTGTTAATTTCAACTGTCAATTGTTTGCAGTCCATCATTAGATATTTGATCTTGCTATTGTAGCTATTTGTCATTGTCAAATTTTCAAACATTATTTTATAAGTTTAGATAAAATTTTAGTTGGAAAAGATAATGTCAAGTATAGATCTATCATCATAACAATACCCAAATGCAAATGTATCTACCCCATTTTCACAATAACGTTTGTCATCAAAATTACATAATCCACGTTTGATAATGACATCTGTTTCGAGTTTATGATGTTTCGCTCGAATAGCCATTGCTCTTATAAAACTAACACCGCCATCAGCGCCGAGTGCGTATTTGTAATCATCAAATTTCATAAATTTTTTAACGAAATCACGAGGCAGACCTTTTGCTTTTTTCGTTATTTTGTTATTATCTAGTAATACGGCGTACATTTTACTGCGCAATCCGATAAAGGATTTGATGATGTTCGAGTTCATTTCATCTTTGAATTTACCAATAACCTTTTTATTTGTATCGTCATGAAATTTACTGTCACGTGGGTAATCGGAAAGATCAAACAGAAGTCGATTATCGTATATATCCTGATAGACGTCCTCACATTCGATTTCATATACTAGCGAATCGGTATCAGTAAACAACAGTCTGCTAGCCGGCCATTGATTTTTAACAAAATTATAATGAAAATCGTACATCAGCCACTTTGATAAATCTAACACTGAAGCTCCAACATAAATCGGCTTGTTTAGTTTTAGATTTGTTTTTCTTCTTTGTATCGCAACAAGATTCTCATTAAAAATTTTCATGCTGACAAAATCATCGTCTGACACAAGTTTGTTTCTGCGATTGATATCATTAACTAGCTCAATATTTTTACGTTTCCTAATATTTTCCATTGTCTTACCAAAAACTGAATTGTTCATGAGCTTAAAGAAGTTTTTCTCAAAATCAGTTTTTGCTGCAGCTCTTCTTGAAGTGTTCGAGTTAATATAATCTCTCATCCACGGCGACTGATTAAATTTTAGTACACGATGAACTTTTCTCAGCACAAGGCCGGCATCTACTGCTTGTTTTAAAAGTTTGTAATGTAAAACATAATTTTTCTTATCGAGTAAATTTGGTACTAGCTTTTTGACTATAGAATTTTGTCTTGGTGATGCTGACGTCTGTTGTTTTGTAGATAATAAACTATAATCTATGATCATTGATTCTGCGCAGAAAGGATAATCGTTATGCAATTTGTGTAGCGAAGTTGGATAATCGAGATCAACTTCAACGAAGTACGAAACATCGTCGGGTATCTTTTTTTCTGTCTCTGATAGAAATTGATCAGCCGTGATCCAAGAAATCCACCAAAAGGCATTGGTTCTGCCATAGAATAACCGTACAAGTTATTGCAATCTAGATAAATTATATACTTCGAAGGAAGATTAGGATTATACTTCTTTTAAGTATTTGTTGTTTGCTTCAGCATATTTCTTCGTTATCACGCTAATACCGCCTCTGATACCTTTTTCGATAAAATTGAACATATCAACGTCAGTCAGTAATTCTAACCTTACCTTGCTAAACTTTAGTAGAGAATCCCAAGACAACCCCGGGGCAGAATAATACCAGCAGGGATCTAATCCGTAATTATTATAACTTACTTCTCGAAAGCTTTCAAAAACATCTGCTAATAATAACACATCAGTTTTCAAGTATAAATCATGATAATCACCAAACGTCTCACAATCAAATTCTTTCCAAATATTTTGTGCATATTTATACTCGTCATCGGTTATATTTTCATTTTTAAGTTGTGAATAAAATTTGTCTTTGTCAGGTAAAGATGTTTCATCAAATTTACTCCAGTCGTCGAGATATTCGTACGGAAATACTCCTTTTTTAGCTAGCAGATTAAATTTATCTCCAAAACAGTCTCTTAGGTTATCAAACTTACTACAACCTTTGACAAGCTCATCTAATGATGCTGCCATAAACTGCAGGCTGTCAATAAAACGCAATTTACCTAGCGTAACTGACATATACTTTTCAAAATTATTTGGAATGCATTTGATGACGTTATCAAGTTTTAGACGAGATTTTATGTCAGAATCAGCAAAAGCTTCTACTATAATATGACTATCATATCCTCGAAAGTTGTGAAGAATAACTGGAATAAAATCTGAAGCATGAAATTTTAAATTACATTGATCATGAGCCGCTCCTCGGTACTGTCCGGTTAAATGACAATGATCATGTACTTTTTTGTCAGAGTCAAAAGCTTTTTCACAAATATAACAAATTTCCGCTTGTTCATGATCAAATTCTTGCTGAGACGTCAGTTTCATCATTGGAGTTACTCTTTTCAAACGAGCAAATATATTATCAACTTCGCTGATCAACTGCTTGAGAAGCCAGACAGCTGGATTTTTACCGCGATATAATTTAATTGGTTTAGATAATCTCGAATCAGTACAACAAACTATCTTATACGCTACTCCACACGGAACATGATTTTGAATTTTTCTTGTACTCGATTGATTAGGATTATTTTCTACGCCAAGTACAGGCTGAAGTAAGCATTCGAAATCAGCGTATATGACGAAAGGAATTTTTAGTTTGTGATTATGATGGACAAACTGTAACACATTATCTTTTTTAGATGGCATTGTTATTCGTTGTACATCACTACAGTACTGCAAATGCTTTTGTAATTTTTCATTGTCATTACAGCCGTGTAAGCAGCGATAACAAAAGAACGTTTTCTTCTTTCGTTTATTATACTGTCCGCTAATTAATCCGTTAAAGTTTTTGATCCAAACATAATGATCTTTATAAAACATCAGATTTATAGTCGATTGTGAAGCTTTTTCTGAAATATATCTCGGATATACGTTTTCTTTTTCATCTAGTCCGAAAACGTTGATCGAAACATTATTTTGCTTTTCAAACTTTGGTATTTGATTTTCTGCCACTGGAAAGTCAATATCTTTAAAATTTAATTTTGACACGTGACTAATATACTTCTCAACGCGATCAACATTTTTTTCTGCTGGAAATAGTGCGGAAAGAACAGCCCATTGGAAACATTTGTTATCAACATTTTTCACGTTTATACAACATTTTTTATTTTTTATTTTTGGTGGTAGGTCAATATATAAACTACCGCGTAATGCGTCATATTTCATTGTGTGAAATAAAATTTCTTTGATCATTTCAAACTTCCAACCTGAACCTGATTCGGTGTATTCTTCTATTTTTTCCCAGATTTCTTGATGTATTTCATTAGCTAGTGACAAAAGATTGGTCCCGAGCAAAACACGCCTTGATTTTGCGTTAATGTAGGGGTCTATGATTTCCTTGTTAGTTGATTTCTCTTTCACGAGTAGCTTTGAAAATATAACATGATATTGTACTAGTATTCTTAGACCCTTATATTTTTCAAGTTCACGTTTTACAGTTGGCTCTAGCAGGTGGTAAAGATTTGTTGCAGTAAAATTTATCAGTAAGATTTGTTTATCAAACCGATAACTGTTGTCGAATCCTGTAAATGCAGTCGCTATTTTATCAGGTTCTCTCATAAGGCTCTTTTTAGCTGTATCACGCAATTTTACATTGTTATACTACAGTGTAATATCTAATTGATTATTTTATTGATGACAGCGCATGCGCTAGATTTGAAAAACAATTAGAGATATAAAAAAAATCCTTATAATATAATGACAACAAATCTGACAAGCGCATATGAGCAAGAGATATATCACGTTCACCCAAAGTATAACCTATACGCTGGAAATGCATTAGGTTCTGTTATTAACATCAAAACTGAAAAATCTGTTGGCAAAGCAACGCCAGCGGGTTATAAGATTAGTGTAAAGGGAGATAATACTGAGAGAACGGAAATGTTTAGAAAAGATTTTATTTATACGTTGTTCTGCGGTGATATTCCAGAAGGGCAGCGAGTCTATCAAGTAAATAAATCGATTATTGATGATAATATTGAAAACTTATCTTTACAAAACGAGTTTCAGCCGCACCCGGTCTTTGATTTATACGAGGCTAACGATCGCGGTATTATACGACATATAAGGACAAAAAAAGTTATTGGAAAATTGAATAATAGCAGTTATTTACGTATAAATGTCAGAGGAACACTAACCGATCAAGTTGGTTATTATAATCATAGATTTGTTTATGAGACGTTTAACAGTACCATTCCAAATAATCTAGTTATTGATCATATAAATAAAAATAAAACTGATAATCGTCTAGAAAATTTAGATCTAGTTACACCAGAAGAAAACACCCGACGTGGTATAGGTGGCGGTAATAATTTCAAAAACCCTAGAAGATCAGTTATTTCAGTAAATTTAGAAACTGGAGAAGAAATGAAATTTAAATCAATTTATTCTGCTGTAAAATATCATAAAATTGATAGTAAATCAATAAAAGACGTCGCCGACGGCAAAACTAAAACAGCAACTTCAATGTCAACTTTTGATAGATTTAGTTTCAGATATGATGATTAATGATATTTCGTAATTCTGTCTTAGTAAGACAGCTATGCGCAAATGCCATAATATCATCGCAATCAAATTTTAATGTTATAAAAGCATTTTCATTAAGTTTATTTTTTTCTGCTGCTGTTAGTAATATTTTATGAGAATCACCTTGCGTAACAATAACGTCAATGGAATATGCACTATAACCTGACAAACATTTTCGAACTGCTTCAGCTAGTTCGTTATAGTTTATTACATTAACTTTTTGATGATATTTTACCTCGTCAGTCATATCTTATAACAATAAATTAGATAAAAATATATTATATAATAATGGACTTGATGAAACTACTTACTAAAATATTATATGAAGAAGATACAATCGAAGACAATGTTAAAATCACTACAAAACCACAAGTAATTTTACCAATAGCTAGAGATGAAATAGACAAATCTTCTAGCTATAGCGAAGATGATATTTTATACAACAACGAGCCTGATGATGATAATGAAATAGTCACCGTCGTTGACAGAACAAATTACAGCAGACCAACAACTGGACGATATAATGTTAAGTATCATATTGCCAAAAAAATAATAAAATTTAATTTTACTGTTGACGAACAACAGATATTTTGGCAGCTTATCAGACCGTTTTTAAATCTAAAAATAACTGGACAGCAAAGGAGTATAAAATATGATTTTATTTTCGCTAAGATATTTAATTTAATGCCAGTCGATGATAAAAGAAAATTGTATTTAATTTCGTTATGTAAACCAATAAAATGCAAATCTGTGCTTGTGAAATACGAACAAATTTATAATAATATTATTGAATCGCAGTAGATGAAATCGCAGTCGATGAAATTGACTTAGTTGGTACCCAGCTATTAAATTTATCGCTATACCCACGCCACTTAACTAAACTTTTATCACCTTTTCTCCTAATCACTTTTTCGATAACGAAAACATCTTGTTCAGTTTTCTGAAGTTCCTGCTCGTAAAAACTACCAATGATCGGTTCCCCTGCCAGATCTTTTAGCGCGTATGTTACAGGTATTGTTAAAAGTACTTTATCAACTACAAATACTTCTTCAGTCCAATTTGGAGTAAATCCTTTTTCAAATGTTTTTTTAGTCAAAGAAATCCTAACTTTATCACCGACTTTAAATTTATGTCTGCGATACATATTTTCATTTGCAAGAATTGGATTTTTAATTGCGTTGTTTGGTGATAATTTAGTGGTTCTGTGTTTCGTGTTATTGTACTTGTCAACTATGTTTTGTAAATTGTCAATATATTTATTAGTATTTTTAGCTGTCAAATATTTGTGTATTTTTTCGTTTAGAGTGCGATTAAATCGCTCTACTACTACACTTTTACCCTCGTTTCCTGTAACATATTTTTTAATGTTATTTTGTTCTAGAAACTGCTCAAACTTTTTATTAAAAAATTCTGCTCCGTGATCAGTCCAGATTTTATTTGGTTTTCTTTCTGTACTTGTTATTATTTGTTTTAACGCATCAGTTATTGACGTTCCTGTCTTATCTGAAACAGGTACACTAAACGCGTATTTACTAAAAATATCTATGACATTAAACAAATATTTCTTTGGAGCTCCATCAGCTCCAACGTTAAATTCTGCTAGATTTGATATATCTACTAAATCTATCGCCCAGATATCATCAACGGCATTTGCAACAACTTTACGTCGCGTAAACTTTTTTTTTTTAGGTTTATGTAGCTCAGACGCTAGATCATCATATAATTCTTTTCCGAGTCCAAGTTTATATTTTGCTCCAATAAAACCCTGTACCAGCTTTTTATCAAAACGTTCTCGTAGATTTGTTGGCTTCATATCACGAAGTTCGTCCAACATTACTTTATCACAGCCAGCTTTATCTTGCTCATTGTCCCTGTAACAGATATCATGACGCATTGCTATTCTATCAACTTGATTATAAGGCTCCTGTCCTGGCAGTGGATTATCATTTTCATCTAGTTGTTTATCAAGAGGATTATAAGGTCCAGTGTATTTATGACCTGGCAATGTCCAACCTCCTTTTGGTTTTGGTAATTTGCCAATAAATTTATGTATATCTATACCTGTTCCAATTATTTCTCTGTTATTACAACGTTGACAGTATGTGATAATTTTATTTTGCTCGAGACATAAATCTCTGTCAGAATCACACTTGCATATCATTCTATATTTTTAGTCGTCTACTAAAATAATCCCCCTGACGTTGTCAGGGCTAACAAAATCATGAGGGTAACCAGCTCCCATCGACGGTGTTGCCAGAGATGAAATCTCCTGCGACGTTTTCTTTAAAAATATACTTTTCTTTCTACCACAAACAGCACAAATACTTTTTAGCATTATTCTATTATTTTTTGTTTTTTCCGTCATCTCATCCTTATTTTCTGTTTTAGTTTTACATTTGAGACAGTATGTTAACATTATATATTTGTAAGTTTAGATAAAATTTATTGCAAACTTTAGATAGCTTTACAAAAATTAATTGCAATCTCATCATTAGCATGAGAAGGTTGCTTATCAAACTGTAAAATAAACTTTAAAAAATTAGGATCTTTTGACATCTGTCGGACAAACATTATACAATAATATCCGCAAGCAGAAGTTCCAATAGGTTGAAGTTGATTAGACGAATAATATATTTTTTTATATTTTTTGTTTATGTATTTTTTTATTACATCGCTTGGAGGAAGTCCAAACGAGTCAAAATAATTATTATTATAAACTGCTACCCAATGCGTACCGGATCCGTCATTGAAATCTTGTATATTTATCACACATGAACTTACAGCTGACGGTGTTTTTATTGCTGCGAGTTCATCTTTAGAATAAACTCCATGAAATCCAGAAACTGCTTTTAACTTATCAAGTATATCAAAATTACTTAGCGATGTGATCGTGTTCCCGGCAATGTTAGACCACGTCCGATTCCTAGCAGATTTGGCAGCAGACTTCCAGCTAGTCCTGCTAAAAGTGGAGCGAACGGAATAATTCCTCCTTGTTTTGTTTGATTGCATTTGCGTTTTGTTGTTGTTTTCTTTTTTTTTGTTGGCGATTTTTTTGTTGGCGATTTTGTTTTTCGTTGTGGCATTATAATATATTAATTACATAAAATTCATAATTTTTTTATTCCACTTCCGCGAATAATACCACTACCCTCAACAGCTTTTTTTGTTGCTCCAGATATTGCGCCAGACGCTGCTGCTAGTCCTAATGTACCTAACACCGGTAACATTTTTGCAGCTAGTACTGATAATGCTGGACCAAGAAAACCACCTTTGATGATAATATCATTTGCCATCGCTGTTATTTGTGCAGCACTTAAATTTAAAACAAAAGGTTTTTTGCGATCGTATTTATTTGCTTGATTTTTGGTTAACATTAATTTTGTTAAGGTACTCGTTTTAGCGTGAGAGACTCCGTCTATTGGATTAATCTTTAATGATACCTGTTTCTGCTTTGCAATAGCAGCTGATAATTTTTTAACTTGACCATCAGTCAAATATATTTCTTTTACAATATATTTTGTCATCTTATATAACGATTGCAGATTAAACTTGGACTGCCATTTTACCTCCAACAGAATCTATTGTAACAAATTTATCGCTGATCACTAACGCGTATACGTATAACTGCGCTGCTGGAAGTTCTCCTAATGTCCAGGTAATTTCAATATCAGCTGTTGAATCAACTAATCTCTCGCTATGTTTGCTAACATCAAAATAAAATATCGGATAAAGTGTACGAAATTCCTCTACTGATATTTGAGATCCGTCTTCGGCATCTTGATATTTCTGTACTGCGTCGATTAAGTACATGTACGGTCGAGTAACATTTTTATTAACGTCATCTGTAAAATTGCATTCTATCGCTCGTTCTGGATACTGCTTCGAATTTAGTCTAGCATATATTCGTCTAACATTAGCGTTATCAAATATTGCATTATTTTGTTGTTGGTTACCACGTCGCGCTTGCTGTTGAAATACGACAAACAATTGTCTCGGCAGTTGTTCGCTTGACGTTGTTGTAACTCGCCACGTGTAGTCGGTAGTATTTGGAACCGCTGTTTGATATATTTTATGCTGATTAAAATAAATTTTGTTTGTGTATTTATCAAGTATACTATTTAGTTCTGACGCTTTTGTGATTGACGGAGTTATACGCGGCATCCACAGCGCAAGTTTGTTTATGATAAACTGTACATCAGCTCCACCTGACCTAAACAGACAGTCGTTTTGTTCTGCCCGATCTAAAATAAGTGTATGCTTAACTCCACGAAATACTTTATCATAATCACGACAAAAGCCAAATATTGAACTTAACGGAAGCATCATTGTAATTTGACGTGATCCTGCTGTAAGTGATCTTCGCCTAGCAAAACCTTCATTATAACGTGGATTTTTTACGTCAAATGTGTTGTTGATTAAATCTAACATTGCAACAGCATCTGCAGCTGCTCCTGGTGGAGTTACTCCAATATTATTACAAGCTGCAATAAGTGAGGCTCTCACAGCGTCTGCGTTAGCGCCTGCAGCTGGTGTGACTATACCTAGTGCATCTGCATTAACAATAAGAAAAGTTCTTACAATTGGAAGATCTTCGGCAGCATCAGCTCTGTGTACCAAAACACCTTTCGAGAAAAATTCGATTGATTCGGCTACACCCTGTCCAGTATCTTTAAACCACATCATATTCGTTGCAGTTGATCTGGAGTAATCATCGGAAAACGAAATAATATTTAAAATTGTACTTGTAACTTGTAAGTGATTTGAAATATCTTCTATAGTTTGATTAGCTAGTTGATATCGAGCACTTTTGAATAAACACCAGCCGTTGTTTATAAGAGTTACTTTTGCTCCAGCTGCAATTGCAGCAGGTGGATTAGCTGTTGTCATAATCTGACCGCGAACGTCTAACATTGCCTTATGAGGTAGTAGAAATACATCTTCATCTCGAGTATTAAATGTTCTAATACCGATTTTATTTGGTTCATTAGAATTTTCATCAAGATACTCGACGTACTCAAATTCTGTTACAGTTTTATCGTCATCATAAGGTTCTGTTAAATCGAGATAATTTTTAACAGACATTTTTTATTTATTAGATTACATAAAATTTTATTTCGGCGCTGTTACTTTAGATATTAATTTTTGTATAATCTGCTCGCCTTTCGGTGATAAAAGTTTTTTCGTTGTCGTTATCATAGCACGTTGAATTTCTTTTGTTGGAGCAATTTCTGATATAACTTGTTTTATATCAGATGCAGACGGTGGATCTCCTTTTATTTTATCAGCTATTTTTTGTCCCACCGCAGTTCCAGCAGCAGATGCAGCCCCAGTTGCAAAAGCTTTACCTGCGTCTAGTGCAATTGGTGCAACTTTACGCGCGATTCCTGGAACATTTTCAATAACTTTAGTAAATATACTTCCAAAAATCCTCCTACTATTTTTCTTCGATAAATTTTTTTTCTCTGTTTCATTATATCTGAGGTTGCATAATTTTTATTGTCAATCACGAAGTCGATGCAACACGTAGGTGTAAATAATATGTAACAATTTCATTATTCACATCTATTTGTCTCCCCGACTGGTCTGTTAATTGCATTGTAATGTTTGTAATTTGATTCTCAACTATAAGCGGATAATAGATAATATGCCTCGGATTAATTTGCATAAGAGATCCTGGCGGAACTTCTGGTGAGAAACTGTAAATTGTTTGTCCCTTACTGCCTTTTGATGTGTGAGATCCAGATGTAATAGAACAATTAACAAGTATTGTATTTACTTCTGTTATATTTACTAGCAGTTCACCGTCATATGTAATAGCCTTATCAAGAGCACTATAAACTTTACCAGTGAATCCTAACAGTTGTGAAATACTTTTTTCTCTTGGTTCAAAACCGATAGCTATATTTTTCAGTGTCATCCTAGCTCGTAACGTATTATAATTCGCTGCCAACTCGAAATTATCAGCCACACCACCAGCTTTTGTTATTATTTCTTTTATAGCTGTGTTTAGATCAGGAATGTTATAAGCTCCTTGTGGAATTTTTAATCCTCTTGTTATAGGAGATATTGGAGATTCTGTAACCGGAATAAATGAAATTTCATCATTAACATCAGTTTTCACGTTAGCCATGGCATTCCAGCAAGTGCATGAAATTAATCCAATCTCGTATTGTTTAGCAGGATCTAGTTGTATTGGTGGATTGTAATTTACTGAAAAATTTGCGCTATTTTCTGTCGTTTGACTCGAGTCTAGCAACAGGGTTGTTGACATTGTTATTTATTATATTTTTATAAAATTAAATCGCCTAGATTAAGTCGTGGTGTAAAGTTTCATACTCGTCAGATGTTAATAAATTTTCTGATCTTAGATGATCAAGTATATCAACAATTTCATTATCAATTTCAACACTAACATTACCAGCTTCTTTTGATGATATTAATAGCATTAATCTACCTATTATTTCAGTAGTTGATGTAAATATTTTTACACCTGTTCCAGTTTTTACTCTTACAGATCCTCTATATTTTTTAACGCGATTTTCATCGACTGATTTAAATTTCCTAAGAAATTTCCAACTTTTATCATATTCTCTTCTTCTATAATCTTCTGCTGCCTTTTTAAAGGTATCAGCGATAACACCCTTCCTAATTATATCAGATAACGTAGACATATCTTCTTCTGTCATGGCTTCATTTAATTTATCGTTAGCATTATTACCTTCTGTTATTATTTTATTTAATGTATCAATAAATTCGTTGTATTTTTCTTCTGACCAAGTTTTTATTTTATCAATATCTTTTATATCATTATCTTTTAAAAAATTATTATAATCCTCATCTGTTATTTTAATATTTGCTTTTTTTCTAAAAAATTGTCTTTGCTCTCCAACTTCCATAAACTTTACTGTCAACTCGCCAACTTTTTGTTGCTCTTTTTCAATATCTTCTATTTTTTCTGATATTTTTCCTAATATAGTACTAATTTCATGTGAAGTTAGTTCTGCTAATTTTCTTTCAAAATAAACCGGATTATTAATCAGCTGGTTTAGTTCAGCTTGTTTAGCAGCAGGATCATTAATATGTTTTACAAGTGCCTCAGCTAATTTTCTTTTTTCCTCATCAGATCTAGCAATAATTTTTACAGCAGCTGCTTCTTGTTGTTCTTTAAATAATCCAACTAAACCTTTTTCTTGTAGTTGCTTAAGTTCTTCTTCTGATAGTGGTTTAGTTTCAGGTTGTTTCCCAAGTATTGCTTCAGTAACTGGTTTTAGAATTGTAGCTGTTGTTTCTTCGGCAGTTATTTGTCCACGTCGTGCTTGCTGTACTCGCTGCTTAAATGCTGCTTGAGATTGAGCAAGTTTTTTCAGATCTTCTATTTTTTTTCTATATTGCGCTCGTTTGTCCATAATTATTATATATAAATTTTATAAAATTAAAACGCCTTACTGTAAGTAAGTGTTAATACAACAGCGAAACATTTTAGTTGGATCATATGTAAGTTTATCAAATAAGAAGAAGTTATATTTATCTTTTGTAGCTTTATGATAAAGTTCGATAAATTTATCTTTTGTTACGTCACCGCATTGTTCGTTCGCAATATTTCTGACGTCAACATTGTCCAATCCCGGAAATAATATAAAACAACCGGTATTTCGCCTAATAAATCTGTCAATATTATAAAAACCTTGAGCTAAATAAATAGAATTACACTTTTTATTTCGCGACAGTGAAAAATATGATCTTATTTTATTCATCTCCGTATTATTTAGCGGAATATCATCAAAAACTACTATCTTATGTTCAGATGCATCAAGTTGATTAACTGGAATAAGATCTTCTGGCTGTCTGATTATAAAAAAATCTTTACCAGTATTAAAATCATCACGAAGTTTGTCATTATATTCGTTTAGTAGCTCGTACTTATCTTGCTGTGGATTAATTGTGTAAATATAAACTCGATCGTAGTTAAAATTATCGCCGAGAAGTAAGTTCATAAGCAAATTTGTTTTTCCCGATCCAGTTCGCCCAACAATAAGATAATGACAATCTGGAAGTTCATTGTTATGTTTATGTTTCACCAACCGCTCGGTATCAAAGTTTAATATCGACGCCATCGTTGTTATATAATTTTATGTAATACAATAAATAATGAGCTATTATACAAAATTTGGAACATTAAGAAGAAATTTAACTGAAGATTATCAAGTTGATTTACATAAGTACGCAACTATTGATCAGCTAAGAAATGAAATTGATAATTTATTAAATCTCACAAGCGTAGATCCAAATGAAGTTGTTATTTTCCAGGATAAACAAGGACGATTAAAGACAAGTAATATACAACTATCAGATGTACTTCTACGAATTCCTGCTGCAGTTGTTGATAATATTGTTACTTTTACAAATCAAGGTAAGATACAAGATTCCGGTAACTCAATTAATAATTATGTCAAAAAAGCTGGTGATTCATTTACTGGTAGCATTATTATGAACCAAAACAAGATTACATACCTTGGAAACCCAACTGAGGATGATGACGCCGCAACAAAGAAATATGTCGACGATCAAGAATCTAAGTACGTATTGGTTAATGGTGGTATAATGTATGCATTTCTTGATATGAATAATAATGGCATTACTAATCTCAGAAGACCAGAGACGGATTTTGATGCAGTTAATAAAAAGTACGTCGATGATAAGGAAGTTCCAATCAGTAATGAAATAAGATCACTCAAAAATGAAATAACATCACTCAAAAATGAATTTCTTATCACGTGAACATGTTTATAAGTTTTCGTAAAAACATAAACGCACTTAAAAATGAATTTTTTGGAAGCCCATCAAATATTGATATAAAACTTAATGATATTAATAAAAAATTAATTGATATAGAAGCAAAACTTAGTAATATATACACAGAAAAATAGAGTTTAGAAAATGATATTAGTGAAATTAATAAGAAAATATACCGCAGAAGTAACTGGTATTTATAAATAAAACATAATAATTGATTACTTAATCAAACCAGAACCAACATTTTTTATAAATTAATATTATATAATGGAAAAATATATATTTGATTTCAATCACATTTCAAAAGAAATTCCAAAACAAGATGTGGATGCTCTAATGCAATATTACAAATTTTATCATAAAAAACTTTGGTGTGTGAAAAAATGTTACAAATATTATACCAAAATACTTCGAGTAATATCATATTTACCGTTATTATTGACCGGATCTGGTATAATTTCAAGTGGTGCATCATTAAACCTATTTTTGCTGATATTATCAGGTATTGGTGTTTCTCTTGAAACTGCATGCAAAAAGATAGAAACTAAACTCACGACTAAAAAAAATAATTGTCGAACGGCTAGTATTATTTATAAAAAATTACTTGATCAGATACGATCTTATTTGCGGGGTATAAAATATGATATGGATGATTTAATACGCGAGTTTCGTACTATTGATAGTATTTTAACAGATATTCTACCAATGAGGGTTAGCAAGTATGAAAAAGATTATCTAAACAAGTATGATATAACATAAAATATTATCTAAACAATAAAATAATATCACTTACCTTTCTCTCTTTGTGAATATCCACCTAAACGCTATGCGTTTTCGTTCAAGTGTAATAATTCCGCATGATCTTTCATATTTCAAACTCCAGACCGATTTATAAAGCGTGTTTTGCCTTTTATATGCTTGCGCTCAGTATAGTTCGAGAACATTCTACGCATGCGCATTACGTACTGAAAAATTACATATAATTATGCAATGTCTGTTACTCATGCAATAGTTATTCTTGTATGTTACCTATGTATTTTACTTCCTTATTAGGTAAACAAGTGCCGTATTTCTACTGTTATGCTCGATAAGTTACCTGTGAATTTAACTTCCTTATTAGGTAAACAAATGCCGTATATATACCTTATTAGGTAATGTAGTTAAAGTTTATGTGTAGAGGGGAAAAGTAAAGGGGTGGGAGTAAGAGAGTAGTAGTAAAGGAAAAGCCGATTCGGGGGGGAGGGGGTGGGGGTGGGGATTGGGTGGGTTGAGCTAGAATAGGCCTTTATCTTTACTACTCACATGGCGGCCATTATAACTGGTGCAGGAAAATCCCGGGAAAACCCAGGTAAGTACCACCGACCCACGGGAAGCTACTGGCTAGTTTTCTCATATACCCACATTGATCGAGCCTGAGACTCGAACCCATGCGGACAGAGGTGAGATGGCAGTGATCGGTAAAGATCGGCAAAGGCGAGTATTGGAGTGTGATAAGAGCTGATAAAGAAGAGAACTACATGAACGGAGGCAAAATGCTAGATTCTATGCAAAATGCTCTCTCAATTCTTGTATATATTGTTACGTATATTTAATTTATATTGGGTTTTTTTTGTTAGGTTTTTTCCGTGATTAGATGATATGTATAATGTATTTCGGACTTGACCTTGTTCAAGTTCATGTTGTACCTAACCAGTAACTTTTATTTTGATAAACAAAGATTTCATAGTTAAATTTTCCCCATGAGTGTGGGTTAAATATTAGGGTCATTATCAATAAAAATAAACATATTTATTTGGTCTGGATCTAGGACATTGGTATTCCCCATGGAATAGCTTGTTGTACCTGATGTTTACCACATTCTTTATAATAATTTTAGTAACAGATTTTATCTTGTTGACAGTTTAGAATTTTCCAAAAATGAACTTGACCTTCATCCTGGGTTTTCTTTTGTTACTTGAAAAATTATTCATTCTTGATTTAACATCTTTTGGCAGAATCAGATTTATTGTTGTGTTCAATATTTGATTTGGGTGAAACTATTTGTTCAAATTATTTTTTACTGGAAATACAAAGTGCTCTTAAATAATACTCTTGGACAGAAACATTAACTTGAAATTATAGTGAATTCAGACAAGGACATCTTGGATTATTTTATTGTGAATATTATTGTGATTAATTGGAAGACTGTTAGTACATCAGGTTACTGGTACATTAGTACATTCACGACTACAACGCCTTCAGCGTTGGATCTTACTTCGAACACCACTTGATTTTAATTAGACCTTCATTCGTTAGGACCAGTAATAGAACTTTTTGGACTATTTGGATTTAATTCGTATTACTGTAAGTTCCTTTTTAAATTTTCTCTTTGTATTCTAGGAAAATAAATTATTTATTGAATTTTTCAAAACTTGTTGGTTTCGCTAGTTTCTATTATTTTGTTTAAGACCATATAGTTGTAATATATATATATATATATATATATATATATATATATATATATATACATATATATATATATATATATATATATATATATATATATATATATATATAGTCCATAGAGTAGTAGCATTAATTGTTTATTAGTATAGTAGGGTTATGTTGTATAGACCCTAATATCCAGATTATTAAAAACTTTATTACATATTTAATAAATGAATGCTATTACAAGTTTAAGCCTGTTCTTAATCGTTAATGATTGTACGTTTATGTTTTCACCTTGACAAACATGTGGCCCGCTTTCAGTATCTGATATGAGACAACAATATATGCTCCTTATCGCGACCACCAAGTTATGTAAATGAGCGATACCCAATAACATATCCACATAGAGCTTATCAGCAGGTAACATAATGGTAGTGGCAAATAGTTTGAGAATTTGACTTGATATTTTGATTGCTATTTACTTCATATTGCCGGGACCCGTGTAACCAAGTGGTATAAAACGTTCGCCTTTACCAATCACTGCCATCTCACCTGTGGCCGCGTGGGTTCGAGTTTCGGGCTCGGCCAGTGTGGGTATTTGAGAAAGAAAGCCAGTAGCTTCTGTGGTTCTTACCGAGGATTTCCCGGGTTCTTCCTCTTCCGGCTATACTGGCCGCCATGTATCTATCATATGCTGAGAAATGGCGTTAAACCCAAAACAACAACAGCAAAATCATACTGCAACGAAAGGAATATTGTTTAACATATACACAGGAAGTTTACACATGTATTTCAATAATGATATTGTTTTTTTGAATAATGTTCAGATTTTCCCTTCAAACGCACCATTGATGGAATGGAGATTGCAAAATGACTAAAAAGGATTTTCGCCGCAACTCAGTAGGTACAGTATGGGATTCGTAATACAAGGGTCGCAAAATTTTTATCCGCCCAGACCCAAGCCTGGTCGAATGGTTAGTTACGTTCTTGGTAAAGGCATTTAGGTTTAATTTCCTCGGCATGATATAACAAAAATGTTTTAAACGTGCAGTTAAAACTAACAAACCAACAAACTAACAAAAATATTATCCAATGGTGATTCGAATTTAGTGTCCTAATTAAACATATTCCGACAGTGATTTCAAGCTTTTGAACATGAGACAAGTTATAAAGAATATGTAATCAAGGTAGATGTGAGGCGAAACAATCCGACATTTAAATGAAAAAGACTTTGAATTTTATGTTCTGTATGTGATAATTTGAAAACTATAGGTGGCTTTTGAGGACATAAAACACGTGGATAGCATGAATTAAAATCATGTCAAGAGGTGTATAATTTCCTTGCATATGAAGCAAATATTATTATTATTATTATTATTATTATTATTATTATTATTATTTACATTCATGAAACAGCGTATATTCACATTTGTTTTGAATATGAATTATGTGTTTCAATTTTCAAGCTCTAATGCATATTAATAGTTACATTTTATTATTTTTATAATAATAAATTATATAAGTAGCAATAATGTAATTTCTTTCATTAAGTCTTTTAAATGCATCATTTCACTTGATCATTTTATCTACGGCCTATGGCCTACTTTCTTTTTAGCTGACCTCTGTTCAAGTAGAGGTCAACCACTGTACTACCAGTTTGGCGTCATCGTCCGCAGCGATAAAAGTATATATACATGTAAACCCACTCTAAAATGTCATATTTTTTTTTCTTGGCAGGACCAGATCATGTCAAGTGTTTGGTGGGTGGGGTGGGGTTGCCAAAATTTCAGATGGGCCCTAACTTTGCTCGAAAGGGCACTAAAGCAAAAGTATATGTGTTTATTCGTTCAGAGTGTGCATAATATCCAATAAACGTGCACAAGAATAAAACGATGGTCAAATCCAAGTGAAAAGTGACTGTACGTTTGTGAGTGTGTGTACTTTTTTTTAACCGGCTTGGGGCCTGAGTGGTTTTCACAGCACTTACACTCTGGAGAGGGGGCTGAGGAGACTATATTTGTACATACATTTTCATTAGTTGCATACTCTTAGTTAAGTTTGTTGCCTTTAGCTCGGGTGTTTTGCATGCTGTATCAATATTGCTATGCCTACAGAGGC
>JAECUM010074785.1:0-26665 GCA_016617855.1 Megalonaias nervosa | reverse complement strand
TATCCCTAACTCACATCGCTGCATATTAGGCATATGATAACGCAAGGATACACGAACCCATGGTGGGGGTGAGTATTATATAATCATAATGAACTATACCTTACCAAGCGCACATACGCATAGTCTACCGTCTACCTCTCTCTCTCTCTCTCTCTCTCTCTCTCTCACACACACACACACACACACACACACACACACACACAGTGGGTGAGTTTAACAGTCACGTTTCAACTTATGCTCATAATCTAAGTAACAAAAAAAGAAGCAAAACCAACACGTGTTGTAAAACCTAACAAATAAGTTAATTATCGAAGTTGTAAATGAATATTTGAGAGGAACTTCCAGTTTTAAGAATAAATCTAAAACAATCCTGAAAAGTTCTAGCAATGTTCAAAAGAATTAAAATGTTCTGTATAAATTTTAGTACCGGAAAGGTATTGGTCCGTCAAGTGTCGTGACGTTGTCAAGATGTCGTTCATCAGAACTCATTTGAATAATTCACAATAGTTCCAGAACAGTATTATAATCTAATGACTATTTTCTATTTCTACTAAATAATCCTAACAAATATTTTTATTCCTCAGGAATAATATATAAATACAACATAAAACACGTTTGCAGACTTGATGTTACAAGAGCGCAAGAAATAAGAATAACTTCAACATAGGAATGAAATCTGATTGCTCAGTTATCTCTTGATATACACATTCAAGAGACTGCGACTATATGTCAAAATACACCCCTCTTGACAGCTCTTACTGCTCAATCTAATGTTTTCAAAATGATTATTCATGTGATCGAACCATTCCACTGGAAATTAAGTTAATTCTCCTACTATACTACCTGATTGACCTGTGCATTGGTAATGAGGCAGATCTCGTAAACATTTACTAATAATTATATTAGTAACTGTCAAGACAAGTTAGCGTAAATTTATAGATACCATGCAACTTCAGGTTCTTTAATATCATATAATAGACCCTATGTACGTACACCAAATCCAGTTATATGTAATCACTACAATTTATAGTCAAAAATAGAAATTATATGAGATCATGGACCAGGAGTTACAAAAGACAGATACACATAACAGTCAGTTTTACTATCATATGTTCCGATAGTGAAGAGAGAGAGAGAGAGAGAGAGAGAGAGAGAGAGAGAGAGAGAGAGAGAGAGAGAGAGAGAGAGATTTCAACTATTGTCAAACTTAACAATTACTTATTTTAGACAGTCGTTTAAGTTTTAAAAAACAAAAAGAGAATACAACACGAAATATTGTAATAAACATTGGGTGCTTTGGTTGATTGTTATTTATGTTTATGTCATTGTTGATGTAACAAGATAACCGGGTTGGATTTCGGATTTATAACAGAACATTTTTGATGGTGATACAAATACAATGTTTATTGATGAATGGCTTGAATGGAAAGAGAATTACGATTAATACGTGCGTGTATAAAATCCACATAATGGACAAATTAACACAATCCGCACGAACCTAATCATGCAACATAAATGACCTTACGCAGCACAGGGACAAAGGTTAACGATTCACAGTAATTTGACACGACGAGATGAATTATGTGTTTTACTCAAAATAGTAATAAATGATGTACTTTAGTCATATAGTAAAATGTATTCACTCAAATAGTGAAAAATGAGGTACCTTACTCAGATAGTAAAATGATGAAAACAAAGGGATATATGTAATACATAATATCTAAACACTCGCCAAACACTGGGTATAACAAACCCCAAAATTAGCCCACGGCTAAGAGATTACATGCATGGAGTAACACAAAACACTCCGCCACTAGCACACTTGGCTACCAGTAACACTGGTCAGTCAAGCAGAAAGCATTTCATGTAGTCACCGACCTCCATTCATTTCCTTGGTCAATCAAGCAATCAGCGCCCACCAATTCGGTCAGCAACGCCAGATCGCCTGCTACTCGACCAGCAACACTGTTCACTCAGCTCTACGGCTGCTATGGTTCAGCTTTACAGCTGCTATGGTCAACTTCTATGGTTAGCTCTACAGCTGGTACCACGTCGACTCCGATCAGCTGAAAATACATCTTGGACTGCGTACTATACATGACACGGGCATATACGATAAAACGTAATGACGTTATATACGGTAAGCTATACAAATTACATTATTGGTACAACATTACAAAACAATAAAAAGGTTCAGAAGTGAACCTATCTGTGTCCGACAAGATTCCTATGGTACTACACGTTTCTCAGTACAATGCAACTTCATATTGCTAATATAAATCTCTTGCTAGGTCACAAACAAGAATAGAAAATATTTGCTTTATACTACGCAAGCTGAAGCTAATTAGAAAATATAAAAAAATAAACGTGGTAGTATTAATAGTTATAACTTGTGCACAAAAAATTAATAAATAACTTACATACAATACAACTGAAGACGTGCAAGTCCCTAAGTAGACTGCTTACTGACAAGACGTTCCGTAATGTGAAGATATCGCCTTACGGTGAGGCATTTATATACAGACGATGCAGCCGTACAACGTCTGTGCGTTAGATGTAAATCGGCTTTTCCCATCGAGAGCTCTTCGAACATGCGGAAGGGATGAACCGAGGTCACCATTTTGAAATATTGTACAATATACATAAATCACCCTCGGGAGTCGTTGTACACACACACACACACACACACACACACACACACACACAAAACGAAACTCGAGTACATTTAATAAATAAAGAGACTTATATAATTCCGTGACAGTTGATAGTTTTATTAGATTTTCTCTATGATTTGTTGATTATAGGAGTCGGTGTTGGGAAAATATTTTGAAGAAGAATTTGAATGTGTTTTGCTACTGTAACATTACAGTAAAGTAATATTTTGTGTTTCATTCACAGAAACAGTGCAGAAGTTGAATATTCTGTAGAGGCGATGTTATAGCTTGTGATTGTTAGACGGGAAATCAAAGACAAGTGTAGCTGTAAGGAAATTAGGTATCATCATCACCATCATGAACGTTTGTCGCCCAATTATTGAAGATGATTGGAAAGAAAATGTCTTATTTCATAAAAAGAATAGCGAAAAGAGGCGGATCCGAATGGGTTGGTTGTCCTAAGGCACAGCTACGAATTCATTCTGGAACACTACACCTAGATAAAATGATGACTATGTTGTATCACTATCCAAAGCTCACGTTGTTGTTTTTTTATTATAATATGCTAACACTTATCTCACAAAATTCTGCCCTGATGGACGGAGAGGGGAGGTGAGAGGGGAAGAGGGACAAGCCCAAACACCATGCCTTTCTCTAGCGCTTGATCTAGATGCTTTGATTATTATCTGGTACCACATTTCCAATACGACACTAATTCAACAATGAGGGGGAGTGGTGGAGTGGTTGGAGAGGGAGAGCTACCAAATCGTTATCTAACGCTACATGCTGATGCTATGATGATTATTTCGTACCACATATTTCACAAAACTACCATCATGTATGGAGGGGAAGGTGGAGATGGTCAAGCACAGGTACCAAGTCATTCTCTATTATTGTATCCGATGATGATTAGCTGTAACTACTTGCTCCACACAACTCCACAGTTTCAGTCTTTCTGGTAAAATATGTGCAAAAATTATAACAAACGTCTGATACATCTGTATTACCATATTTAAAATAAAGGCTATTGACAACAATTCGAATCTTACTTTACGAAAAGCTCAGCATCAGAAGGATATACAGTCCTTTGCTGCTTGCAGTGTATGACTCTGTCCTTGCTTGCAAACATGGGCGAGGCGAGTTATCATTTAGAGTCACGTGTATTGTGTTAAGTCTAAGGGTGCGTAGTTATTTGATTCGTTAAGTAGCATTAAAATAGAGCTTTTAGATATCCGCAATATCAATACCCGACAGTTTTACTACTTTTCCCCCTATTGTCACAAGTGACAGTATGCGCTTCGGGGAAGTCAATATAGTTCTAACGCTAGCTAGGAGAAATCAGAGTAAAACTATGTTAATGTTATTAAACCTTTTGAAATAAAATTATTAAATTTAAAAATTACAATTGCTACAACAACAGCGACACCGTAAAAAACGCTGCCACTCAACGTGCAGACAATTCCCATTTTTATATGTGGTGTCAGTGTTCTCACCGTTTACATTTTTAAAAAGATAGTCTTTTCCAACATGAACAAATTTTAATAGCATCTTTGCTTGGCAAGTGGGCGTTCGAAAAAAACTACATGATCGACTGCTTCAGCGACGATAGTGGCTACGATGCGTCGGCTTTTTGGTCATCCTCGACTATACTACGATTTCCTCCAGCCTAACTCGTGGGGGCATTTTGATATTTAATTACCCTGCCGTTCCATGAAGCACCCTCACAGCCAGGCGTGCTTCAATTATGAGTCCTAATAAGGTAATTATGCCCGCTTTTTAAGTCTCTTTGTATTTGTATATTACACACGTGCACGGATTGTTTCAGTTGCTGTATTGTTAATATTACCGTTACAACTGGTTGTGTTTTATCCGGGCCAGCTGGTTGTTATTCATTTGCAAGTCTTAGTAAATCAAGTATACTGGCTTTTCTCATACCGTGTGGTATTTGTATACCACTCAGCTGATGAACGGCAGGCATACTGGCATATAAGGTAAAACCGTCAATGCATGTTGTATGTATTTATAGTTTACCAGAATCAGAGACTACAATAGCTTGAGTCCTGACTATTATTTTATTGACTACTGTATCTCTTTTCGCAGCACAGTTGACGTTTTCGGATGTTTTTCCAATCATATTTCGGTAACTTTTCTCCGGTGGGCACGACAACTCTCGCGACGAGATTCGTATGATTTGCAAAGCTGATTACGCAATTTTACTCCGATACCACATTTAAGGTCTTGTCGAGCAGCTAGACCAACACTTAATTAGATTTACAGTATTCGTGATGGCATATTCTGCCGCAGAGTTTACATTTTCGAAGACATATATATCTTTAGTAGTTCGATCACATAGAGCCAGCTGTTTTGTGTTTAGCTTGTTGGGCAATTTTAGTTTGTTGCTCTAGGTCGGTGAGTGCTTATGCTAATGTAATGGTATGTAACAATGCTAAAACCAGCTACATAGTTTTAACCTAGCTGATGAGTGTTACGTACATATCTCTCACGCTAGAGTTACATTTATTTTGGCTGCTCCATAGCAGATACACGTGCGTGTGAAGATCGGAGTATAAAAGTAATAAAATCGTGGGGAATATAAGGCGTTGTCCCATCTTAGCTATCTAAATCTAAAATCTCTATTGCGATACTATTGAACAACTGAAATGTGTTATCTCTACTCAGATATTTGGTTAGGTCGTATTCCCTGGAGCAATGATAACTGAATTTAGGAGATAAAGGCATGGATAGGTCGATATCTGGAACGAGATGTGAAAATTTAGACCTGGTCATCCTAAACGTGTTATCTATCAGTGTGGAAAAATGGGGCAAAGCCATGTACACATATAACACTATGCGTGCGTTTTGTGATTATATACAAACTATACTGTTATTTGTTAAAACAATTCAGATCTATGCTTCATAATGTTATACTGAAGTTTATACTCGTCTTAGTGATGCTAGGAATTGTTTAATATAAAATTCTTTCATTTTGTCTCACGAAAAGAAAGGTTAACAACGACAAATTGATTTTGTTTACTGGCTTCTGCAGCCGTTTAACTAGAGAAATATTTGTAAGGTATCACTCTAATAATTTTGAGTGAGGGTTTGCAGAGTACCCGGCAAATGAGAGACGTACAGTAAGTCACAGTTTATATACAAAGAGAGTGGAATTTATATTAATGTGGACAAGAGTGTATTACATGATACTGACCGCTCCGGTGGCCTAGTGGTTAGAGCGTCCGCCTCGGATGCGGGAGGTCGTGGGTTCGATTACCGGTCGAGTCATACCAAAGACTTGTAAAAATGGTACTAACAGCTGCCTCGCTTGGCGCTCAGCATTAAGAGGTTAGTGTTAGGACTGGTCGGCCTGGTGTCAGGATAATGTGACTGGGTGGGACATCATGCTACATGTCTGCGGCATGATGCCCCAGTGCTAGACATCATTATAAACTGTCACACTGCAGACATCGTAGCGATATGACTGAAAAATTGTTAAAGCTACGTTAAAAATCATAATCACATCACATATTACATGATACTAAAATGCATCGAATGGAAAATTGGTATTCACTAGAATTCTGTATATTAATTGCAGTCTACATTCTTTCTTGTTCATTTCTATTTTGCTTTGCATGATGCACGGCAAGGGCACAAACATTGTTTGAAAATATAATAGTTATCACGCAAAACAAATACTGTCCTCAGTAAACGTTGGTACACTAAAATGTCATTTCTCACTTCATGCAGAAATTGTTCATGCAGCTCGGTGTTTGTGAATCTAAAGTGATAGTATCCTTAAGATCTCGTAAATGTCAAGTCATTGTGCCTTCCTTAGCGATGGATTTGATTTGATTTCGTGGAAAACTTTCTTAAACTGTAATTACGAAACCAGTGTTTCAGTTTTAACGCACATGATCTGCTTCTTCACGCGTAATTAAAGCTTCTTCAATACCAAATAAAGACCTCATTATTTTGTGCATTTTGGAAGTATCATTCTTTTTCAAAAGTAACCGAATGAGTCTAATAATAAATGGCACATTAACTAAATAATCAGTTCCTGAATTGTCCCCAATTTACTAACATGCGCACACGAATTACTAACGCACATCGTGACTAAGCTAAGCAGATGACGAGAATTAGCAACTCACGTACGCAAGTTAAAAGTCGCGCTAGAATTAATAGCTTGCAGGCCAGATTTGAACAGTTTAAATAATATTTTATAACAATCTAAACGATACATTTAAGTGTGTTGTACATTAAAAGAAGCAACTTTTTTAAGATAACGTACAAGCAATGCAAATACACGTCAGCTATCGGATTATGATCATATTCGTCTACACTCCATATTTTCTTAATCCACCTCTATTAATGAAAAGTTTTTATTTCGATGGATTGTTAAGTGTACATCAATACGGCTAGCATACAGATAGAAACACGTGTATGTGTTAACGTTTCTGCACATTATCACCACCAATGTTACCTGCAAATCTCACTTTTGTTTTATATCTCTTTTTAATGCCATAATACGTATGACACGTGTTTTATTAATTTAATTTACGCGCAGAGGAATTAATAACCGGTGCACGGAAATATAAAAGCCTCCGCAGGGACATTATATACGTCGTGCAGCATCTAAACCATTCCATAGACCTTACATGGGCTATACTACTTTTAGGACTAATTGTACTTATATAGTCAGTACTTACTGACGCAGCCATATAAACTTTAGGTGTCGGGTCGGATCCTTGTCTAAATCGGTTATCGTTGAGTAAACTACATAGGTCATGTACTCCGAGGTGGCATTGTTGCTCGTGGTATGACTTGGACATGTATTTGGACACTCTATTCAAGTACGAGCCAGTTGAGTTCCATGATCCAGAGTCGTTTCACTGGACCTAGACCAAGGTTTACGCCCTTCACCATCCGCATTTCCTGAGCCCCAACAAATTATTTATTAACATAAGTAATAACAGGTAACATGGCATCCAAGTGGTGTTTGTTCACTCTGCTATCTGGTTGGACTGTAAATGCCATCAAGTAGTAAATATGGAGTACTGCAAATATTGAATCTATAGTTTGTTCACTTTACTTTCATCTACAGCAACAGGTTTTATAGTCTGGTTCCCTGTTTCGTATGGTACCTGTTTTGCACTCTGTTGTACGTATAGCGGAATGCAACGCAGGGAGCATACAAAGCACGGAACCAGACTACAGGTTTTAAGACCGATTGTTTCTACAACGCTCAAAATATCTGAGAACTTGTATTCATGTATATTCGTGTATATACATCAATAGCTGATCAGAAATTGTTTTATAATAATATAATTTTTATGGTGATCACATTGTTCCTAAACCGACTTGCTGTTTATTCAAAACGTAATGGTATTTGCACATTTGAAGGACCTTTCATAGTTGACAGTATTCACGAATCTTTGTTTTGTCATGTGACTTCATAAAACACAACATCAATCTTTTGCTAACCATTCCACCCAGTTAATTCTGCCAGAATCACATATCTATATTCGTCTACTGCATCCTTATCACTCAATCTAATTTCAAGCATATATTTAATGCAATGTTATTATACATAGATAGTACAACGTATTAGACATCTTTAACTTAAGGTTTATTACATTGCTTCATTTAACCGACTTTTTGCCTAGCATGATTTTAATACCTGGATCAGAGCTTTGGCAGTTTTTCTCACCCATGATTTTTACATACCCGTTAAAGCTTCGCATCCGACATGTGAATACACTGAGTTTTCACGTAAATTATCGTTTATTCGACAGTGAAGTTTTCAATCCATTGATAACATAAATTTTGAAAATAAATCTTGGCAAAGTAGGGAATATAATGTCCACATGCACTTCAGATAAATTTTCGGTTTAAACATGAAAAAGGCACAATTGAATGGTTTACGTATTATTGCAGGTCAGGGTCCTGGAGGGAAAACCACTTCTCTTAAGGATCTAAACAATCTAAATAGCAACCTTCGGTTGCATGTTATTGATTATGTAGGCGTACAATTAATTATTCATACAGGTTTGGCCCTTCTCGCAATACGTTTACTGCTGAAAAAGCACTTACAATTATGTTTCTGTGATGAAAATCATCTTATTAAAAATGTCATAAACTAGCGTACAAACTTATATACCTTTTTCATGGGCAAAACATATCTTTGACCGTTCATATGCAAATTGGTTTAACCACATAGAGAAGAAAAAAATTAATTTGAGAGTAGTGCAAGGTAGATTGTAGTTTTCACTATGGAAGCATCTCATTTATTATATATAAAATGTTCTCATTGCGTGAAGTTTGTAGTATTGTTTCATTTTGAAATATCCACTATTCTTCAATATGTGCAACAGGTGTTTTAATAGTATACTTTTGTACAACTCATGTCCTCAATATAAAAGCCAACTTTAGATCTGACAAATTTGTTAATCACGCTGCAAGCAATCACATGACCAATAATGCAAACCAGCCCGTTTATGTACATCAATTACTTACTAACATCTTTCTATAATAATAATAATAATAATAATAATAATAATAATAATAATAATAATAATAATACATTTATTTTCGTAAAATCAGCCAATAACAAGTACTAATACATTAATACATATACAAATTTAAATAATATCGACACATTACGTGATATAAGCATAACAAACAGTTGCAATACCAACATACATGCACACATGCACACATACATACCAAACAAATTATCAACCATGAACGACCCATAAATGTTTACGAAACTTATATCCGATTGGGTCCTAAAGGGGAATACAATTAACTTTTACAAATTTAATCGCTGATTTCAGATTTAAAACCAACAACAATTCATTCGAGCAACATATCTATCAACTATGGTCTCTTCATTTGCTAACCTAGTATTTACTGTTTTGATTATACTACTGACTATGCCTGTGTTCAAACGTAAGTTATTTATTTGGAAACCTAAATATTTAATACACTTTTTAGAATTGACTATGTGACCAGTTCATTTTTTCTTGAATTTTCAGATTTTTCATTTTATTTTTGCTTCGAGACAAATAGGATGCATTCTGTCTTACCTGAATTGAATACTAATGTGTTTGGTAGTGAACCAGCTGTTGCAGGATTTTATACTTTTCCCCCTGCTTTTTCGAAATTTACCAAGGATAATGATGTGCAAATATGAAATCACTATCATGTATATTATCATAAAGCCTTGCAATCAGCGTCTTTGCTCGCTACCATATCATTTATATAACCCAGAAAGAATAGGTCCTAAAATACTGCCTTGATGTTCACCTCATAGTACTGTTAAAGGTCTCGATACTGTATTGTTAACACTGACAAAATTTATATTTTTTGTTAGATAGCGAGTATACAAAAAGGCATGTATTTCTTTGCATCAGCCGCACTACCTTGTTTGTAAAGAGGTCTAACTCTAGCTAATTACAGGTCATTAGACACAATACCACTTGATACAGACAAGTCAACGACAATGAAAGTAACTGGAATCGAGACAATACTAGCACCATCTTTCATAAACACCCTTCAGTCTAATATTGGGTGAAGTGTTATCTTTATTCTTGTACAGTGATGCCATCTATGGAGTATACAACCATTTGATCTTTGTTAATCTAATGCATCGTCGGCCCATGTATCATAGAACCACAGTCAAAATAAGGGCCAACCCGGAAACGGCACTTAGCTTTTAGTGCGAATAATAACTTCAAAGTCACACAAAAAAAGTTTGACTTGTACGAGAGATAATTAAAGCATGACGTGAATCATGTAGCATTATGAACTAAGTCTCATAAAGAAACGTATCAAAACACTTAGGAAATATATGAAAATTAGTAACTTTAAGCAAAACCTTAAAAGTGTGGACTCGAGAAAAATAGGTGACATAATTATATTAAATGCAGCAAGTTTCAGTTTCAGATGCTCATAGTATTCTCTCTCTCTCTCTCTCTCTCTCTCTCTCTCTCTCTCTCTCTCTCTCTCTCTCTCTCTGTATGTATAAATACTCATATAATTATGGCTTAATGTGCTGAAAATTTCTTTCTCTACGCTCGAGATGAAAGATGCATTTCCACTTATTAATTGTTAATAAAATTAAAAAATGATGAGAAAATTACAATAGTTCCCGTTTTTAATGAATTAATCATGCTACACAAATGTACTGAAATCCCCTCTCGTTTCTTTTTTCAAAATTATGTGGAGCGAGAAAGAAAAAAGAAACTGAGATGGATAAAATCCTTCAGCTACGCGATGTCAGTAATAAAAGTTGCAATAGCCTGTTCAAGCGAGTTAGCCAAACGGGAACTTCATTGGCAATCACATATCGTAATAGATTTGATGCTTTGCTTTGTTTGTTTTATTTGTTTTTTTAAAACGGGTATTGTTTAAAAGTTATAATGTCGGAAGGTTTCTCTCCATATCTCTTTCAATCTGTGTTTGTTGCTCACTCAGATTGTCAGTTTTACCTCAATTGATCAAACCCTCTCTCTCTCTCTCTCTCTCTCTCTCTCTCTCTCTCTCTCTCTCTCTCTCTCTCACACACACACACACACACACACACACACACATTTATATTGCATTAATAAACTGAACAAAAACATGTTAAGTGCATAACCTAATATCTCATTTTTTCTCATCAATGTTTGTCCTAGCTTTATAAACATAGTTTATTAAATGTGAATGAAATGGCAAACATATAAGTGATAAAACCTCTTATATCAGGCATACAAGTCGTATATAGCTTTTCGCCTTTTTACAAATACGGCGGAATAAATATAGAAGTGAATCTAGATACTAGTGGAACATAAGCAATGTTGCCATATTGGTCCCGAAACTCACACATGTATGAGGTGGCAATGAGACTAAGTTATTCTAATGTGCAAACCTTTGTTGAGCTAAAAGAACCAAATATAGATGCAGTTTTTAAAAAACTAGTATTACTAATCTCGTAGTTTTAACTCTAAACAGAGACAATTAATCTGTCCTAGCAGGACCTTCTTATCTTCAATTAACCGTGCAAAGAAACATATATATATATATATATATATATATATATATATATATATATATATATATATATATATATATATATATATATAATATTTTGCGTTTCAGAATGTTTTGTGTTATTGCACAGGTAGGAGCATGCGCAGATAGTCATGTCTTACCATCACGATCAAGCTGTAATATACTCGTTTAGCTGCTCAGAAGTTTTAGTGTCACGTAAGTCTTCTCATTCTGGCTCCGCCTATTGGTTACCTCAAATTTTGCACCGGCAGGATACACTCTTTCTCTTTCACTATACATTGCATACCTTTCAATATCTCTTGGTTGGTACATTGAACCGGCTGTGTTGTCGATAGTAAAGGTTATGCTGCATTCACCTGTTACACCGACGCATGTAGGGAAAGGAATGGCTTTTTTAGCCTCCACTGAGGACGAAACGAAGGATAACCATGTAAATTTGACCCCTACCTGATATTTGTCCATATCTTTTGGAGTAAGTAACATTTTTCGGTAGGTCTTGGCATTTTCTCGCTTCAGCTCTCCCCAGAAGAGAAGAAGTATCTGGTACATAACCACATATGGACCCATTGCAAGATCAGCTGCTGATGGTTTGTAGTCAGACTCCTGCTGTCTTCGTAGGGCTGTGTTCACATATGTATAAAGGTATGTTGATTCCTCTGTGTAAACTTTTATGATTGTCTCGTAAAAGTTCTGTCTGGACGTACATTTCCTGAGATGTGCAACCGATGCTTCATTGACAACGTAGAGAGAGTCGCACATTTTATCGCGAATCTCTTTCCATCTATTCTCTGAGGTGTTCAAATCGTTGAAAATATCTCCAAGTACCGATAAAATAGACTTCTGTGAGTCAATTTTTTGAGGATGAAATGTGTTTTTGTATGCAGCAAGAGTGATATGTATCAGGCCAAGTCCCTTCAGTTCAATGTCTGCATGCCAAGGTTGGAAGGTTTCAATCTCTTCATCCACTTCGTTAAAATTGCACTTGTGTTGTAATAGTAACTTCTCCACCTCCTTACAGCCATATGCTCGTGCTATAGCAAGCGCGGTCATACCACTTGTTTTACCAACTTCCGATGTGCACTCTTTCGCCTTTATGCGAGAATCACATGCACGAAACTTGAGTAGATTCTGTAGAATAATAGGATCCTTCCAGTAGACAGCCTGGTGCAAAACTCCCCATCGACGATTCTCTGGAATAGAATTTATCAGGTACGCCCTTTTAGGCTTTTCTGGAGTGCCAAAAATGCGCCAGACATCATTCCACTTGCCTGTCTTTGCTGATAGTAACAGAGTATTAATTTCCTGCATCTCTTCCTCGATTCTATTTTGGAATGTTCTGCAGAAAAACACAAATTTGAAACAGACATTTGTGAGCAAACATGTTTAAAATATATTAGTGGACTAAAATATTGTCGGAGGCTCACATAAAATATTATGAGTTTAATAGTAGATTTCTAAACTTCTTAATTCTGAATTCCGAGTGATTGAATTAATTTGGTTTCTTCGTCATCCTTAGGATAATGTCGTTCTGGCCCACATGGATGCAAGACAGTAAAATAATAATAATAATAATAACAATAACAACAACAACAACAACAACAATAATAATAATAATAATAATAATAATAATAATAATAATAATAATAATAATCATCATCATCATCATAATGATGATGATAATAATAATAATCACAATAATAATAATAATAATAATAATAATAATAATAATAATAATAATGATAATGATAATAGTAAGAAAGACATTCAGAAACGATCCTCCAATTAAATTTGACATCCTTGAGATCTTTCTTGAAAAAACAACTCGAATCGTGGAAAAAATAAACAGGGGTAAAACCACAAACTCCTGGAATGTATAACAAGACAAAATCAATGCAAATCTAACTTTAACTTTTTGCTTGTATGATTCTAAAAGAATTTTATGTCCTCTTTTCCATCAAACTTTCTATTATGTGAACACACATTACATGTCAGGCAACATTAAATTTGAGAAAAAGGATTACAATATTATTTACTAAGTAATGTTTGCATACGATATTCTTACCCTTAATAGGGCGAGCGAATCAAGCCGGCATCCGTCACACTTTACTATAGAATTTAGTAGATTTAGTGTATTAACCGAATTTATGGATCACACGATGAATGACTACCACATATTATTTTATATTTTTCAGTTTATAACATTTACAATATGGAAATAAAATTTCAAAATTTAGATAAATAAATAATGGACGTAAGATGTTAAGAAAACAAACTGATGATGACTACATCATATCCTTTTCTAGCAACACAACCTAACATAAACACTTTGCTTATTCCAGTTATCTCAAAAGTTAAAATATCATACAAATTTAACGAGATCAAAATATATTACAAAGAAAATAACTACAGTTTTGATAAATACCCTTTACATTTTATAATGCAATCCACAAATATACAAAAAAGTGAGACATGAAATTTTGACAAAATCTGTTAAACTAGGCAGTATAGATGGAATTTTAATATTGTCAAAATGTAAAATCTTACCTGATGAACCAATAATCAATCCAACAAACCATGTTATAGATTTTTAACAATTTTCATAACCTACAATACTTTCCATATTTTTCATACATACATACATACATACATACATACATACATACATACATACATACACACAGACATACATACATACTGTTACGTACATGTAATTAAATTGCTTGTGTGTTAGTTTTAAAATTCTTTTTTTATTTTAATATTGTTTCATTACATTTTATTGTAATGATAATTTTCATTGGATTTGAATCTCTTTTCCGAAAATTGGCTTGACCCGATTAGATCTTAATGTTACTTTAGCACTATTTTAGCTCATAGATTTTGTAAACATCGAGTGTTAACGATTAACCATTTCCAAGGTCATTTTGGCCCACGTATTAACTGGATTGTAAACAGCCTTTCTATTTTATATATTTTCAGTGTAAGAATTTGGCTCTTAGATAGGGCTATTCTTGCATACGTGATAAATGACATTTTATTTTATTGCGATGTTCAAATTAGTAAATCACGTAGCCTATCACATGGAGTACCATGTGACCTAAAATGGAGGCTTAAAACAGCCATTTCCTACTAGATCGAGAGAGAGTCGCTCTTAACACCTTGAGGGAACAAGGTGTTTCCAATTGTTCTTGCTAGTTTGATTTTCATCTGTTTGGGTTTTTTTTGGAATTTAATCATTTATTCTCTAGAAGACTAAACAAGTGTACATTTTTATAAAAAGTTCTGGGAGAAAGAAATTCAGTGGAAATTTATTCTGGAGTTATATACGGAAACGTAAACTGTGATTCAGTCGAGGATCTGTTACCACCAGTACAACGGTCTCATCTGATGTCATCACCTCCATATTGGAATTTCATCGAGATTCAAACCCGGATTTCATTACAACTGTTTAGTGATAGGACTTGTATTTTTCAATCTTAGGATTCAATTTTGGATTATATTCACAAACCGTAAGTCCTATTTCCACTTTTTACATTGTTTTCTAGGGAAACAAATTTTTTTGTTAAAACCTACAAAGCTTGTTGGCTTCATTTTTTTCTCTTGTTATTTTTGTACGAACCTACATGTAACAAGAGAAAATTGGGGTTCTCGTCCTTGGATATATGAAATTTGGCTAAAATATTCCCCTAGTTTTTAAATCCCAAATACTATTTTACAATTTGTTTGAAATCTTTAGTGCAAACAACAGGCTTTCATTCACAATGTCATTAAAAGTGGAAACTTTTCTTTCTAGTCCAACTCAGAAGCAGTTGGATATTCTGAAAAAAAAGATGAGTTCCTTGAACTTGCCAGAAAGTACGATCTTTCTGAACCAAAATCTTCCTTAACGAAACAAGAAATTAAAAATATTTTGATTCAATATTTGGTAGAGAAGAATGTTCTTGATAAAAGTGTTTTGAATTCGGTCAGTAAGTCGGTATCAGACTCTGACATAAAAGTAATGGAATTAAAAATGAAATACAAGATGGAATTGGAGTTAAGGAAGCTCGAGCTTCAGAAAGAGAAAGAACAAATGCAGTTGCAATTAGAAGAGAAGCAATTGCAATTGCAATTTGAAGAGAAGGAGAAAGAAAGACAGGAAAGATAAAATGATAAACAAACGAAATTGCAATTTGAGAGAGAGAGAGAGAGAGAGAGAGAGAGAGAGAGAGAGAGAGAGAGAGAGAGATGCAATTACAAAGAGAGATGGATGAAAGGGAATTTCAAATTAAAATGAAAGAAATGGAGCTGGCCAAGGAAAAGCACGATCCCACTTCACATACAAATTCAAGTTTTAACATTACAAGAAACATCAGGTTAGTGCTTCCTTTTAGAGAAAAAGAAGTAGACAAATATTTTCCTCGTTTTGAAAACGTTGCGGAAGATTTGAAATGGCCAAGGGAGCATTGGACTCAATTACTACAATGTGTACTAACTGGTAAAGCTAGTGATATTTACAATTCAATGTCAGTACAACAAAGTTCTGACTATGATTTGGTTATGGAATGCATTTTAAAGGGTTATGCGTTAGTCCCTGAGGCTTATCGGCAAAAATTCAGAAACTATAGAAAAGAAGCTGGACAAACTTATGTTGAATTTGCAGGAGAAAAAGAACAGTTATTTGAGAGATGGTGCTTAGCCCAGAAAGTTGAACATGATTATAAAAATATCAAACAACTTGTGTTACTTGAAGAGTTTAAGAACTGTGTCCCTAATGACATTAAGAATCATCTTGAAGAGCATGAGATCGAAACCTTGGAAAATGCTGCTCTTGCTGCTGACAAGTATTCCTTAACTCATAAAGTTCCTGTTGTTAGCAAATCTTTCACTCAGCAGTCTACTGGTAGAAAGGTATTTCAGTCCAATACGACTCCTTCTAATTTTTACATTGTTTTCTAGGGAAATAAATTATTTTGTTAAAACATACAAAGCTTGTTGGCTTCACTCTTCTCTTGTTATTTTTGTACGAGCCTACACGTAACACATACATACATACATACATACATACATACATACATACATACATACATACATGCATGCATGCATGCATACATACATACATACATAAACACATACATACATACATACATACATACATACATACATACATACATACATACATAAACACAGACATACATACATACATACATACATGCATGCATACATTCATATATACATACATACATGGGAATAGCCCATTATTTAGAAAGTCACTCAAATGTTTATGCTGCATTCCTGGACAACGCGAAGGCCTTTAATACGGTATGGCATGATGGCCTCTTTTATAAGCTATTCTTTCTCGGAGTTAAAGGAAAACTATGGAGATTGATTCGAAATTCTTTTCGAGAAGTTAGGGCCCTTGTTCTACTCAACGGCCATCATTCGAAACCATATTCAGTCAATCAAGGGGTAGGACAAAGAAGAACGCTATCAGCGTGGCTATTCTTAGTCATGATTAATGACCTAATATCCTTGCTGGAGTCAACAAAATCTGGAATACAAGTTGGTACCTTAAGTATCCCTTGTGTTTTATTAGCGGATGACACGACCTTGCTATCTTCATCATTTAACGGTATGAACGTTTTACTTCCCAACCTCCATGACTATGCATCGAAGTGGAGACTCCGATACAATGCTGATAAAAACAATATCGTCATATTTTCGAAGAAACAAATCATGCAAAAATCTATGTTCATGCTCGGAGATAAAAGGATACCTATTGTTTTCTCTAGAATATATGCTGAGGTTACTCTCTCCACAGATCATTCTAATACTGTTGCAGTGAAAAATGCTTGTGATAAAGGTAGATCAGTATCTTATTCCCTTGTTGGAACTGGCATTGGAAAGGATGGTATGAATCCAATTAACAGTACTAAAATATGGACAAAAATAGTTCTACCTGCTATGACATATGGATGCGAATTATGGTCAAACTTGAGCCAGTCACAGGTATATGATCTAGAAGTATGTCAAAGAAAAGCGGCAAGAAGAATTATAGGTCTTGATCAACGCTCATCTACAGAGACAACAATTAGTAGTCTTGGACTGTGGTCAGTTGAGGGATATGTAGATAAAATCAAATTAGGTTTCTTCAATAAAATCTGTAGAGCCAACGGTTCATTAGCATGGAAAATTATATTCAACAGAAGAATTCTTGACTTCCTGATACACGAGAGCGAGAGCATTGGCTTCGTTAAAGATATATATCGTGTTCTTTTGAAATACCAGCTTGACGGTTTCTTCAACCTATACGTGAACACCCTATATTCTGTCCCGAAACTAGTCTGGAAGAGGAGTATTGAAACGGCAGTTCACTGCTACGAAGAATCATCGTGGAGAACTAAACTTGAAATGATACCTGAACTTTTACACTATGTAAGTGTCCATGCTAATCTTCAACCACTTGCTGTCTGGAAGCTAGGTAAACGTTTTAATAATAAAACTTGGTCTTTCGCTAACATTGCCTATTTAACAATGTGTTCAATTTCAACAGAGAATGAATATTGCTGTAAACTCTGCAAAAGATTGACTTCAGACAGAGCCAAGCATATGTTACTATACTGCCAAGCCCTAAATGATGAACGTAACACTATGTTTGAAAGAATAATAGATGCAATAGACATACTAGATTCACACTGGCTTTTTTGTCAAGACAATGACTCATTACTTCGTATCCTTTTGGGCAAGAGAGTGGACATCTTTGGTTCTATGGATGATCATTCATGGCAGGCAGTCATGTGTGTGGTGGCTGAAGGAATAGTCACAATGTACAGAAGAGCATCTGAACTTGAAAACGATATCTGACATTATGCTTGTTCAGTATATCAGGGAAATGAACTCATTTCATTCCAATCATAAAAATATTCACAAGTGTTCCAAGTGAGAGCCAATGTGATAATCCTTCTAAATCGTTCCAGTCAAATGTAATAATTCGAACTATTTTTTTTTTCCTTCCCTTTCTTAATCTCCGTCGCTTATATTTTTCGCTTGCAGTGAGCTCTCTAACTCATGTGTTTAGACATTGTGTTTCTTGGCTTTTGTAGATATATACTACATATTTAATGTGTTGCGAATCCATTAATGTCAAGCTATGTTCCTATCTTTATAGTGTAATAATGAAAAATAACTGAATGAAGTCTCTTTTGAAGAGGAAATAAAGTCAGTCAGTCAGTCAGTCATACATACATGCATGCATGCATGCATGCATACATACATACATACATACATACATACATACATGCATACATTCATATATACATACATACACACATACATACATACATACATACATAAACACAGACATACATACATGCATACAAACATACATACATACATACAGACAGACATACATACATACAAACATACATACATACATATATACATACAAACATACAAACATACATACATACATACATACATTCATACATACATACATGCATACATGCATACATACATGCATGCATACATACATTCATACATTCATACATACATACATACATACATACAAACTTACATACATACTTGTATACTTACATATTTCATTGATGGATGGCCTAAAGACAGAGTTGTACATATGGGATTTGAAGAACCTACACCGGCAGATTTTTGAATGAGTACAAACGAAATGTGAATATAATTAATTGGCATACATACATACATACATAAGACATAAATACATACATACATACATACATACATACATAAACACAGACATACATACATACAAACATGCATACATACAGACATACATACATATATACATACATACAAACATACATACATACATACATACATACATACATACATACATGCATACATTCATACATACATACATACATACATACATACATACATACATACATACATGCATGCATGCATACATGCATGCATGCATGCATACATACATGCATGCATGCATGCATGCATACATGCATGCATGCATGCATGCATGCATGCATGCATGCATACATACATACATACATACATACATACATACATACATACATACATACATACATTCATATATACATACATATATACATACATGCATACATGGGGCCCCGAGTGGCCGAGTGGTCTAAAGCACTGATCGTTACGGATCACTGCCATCTCACCTCTGTCTGCGTGAGTTCGAGTCCAGGTTCGGCTAACGTGGGTACGTGAGAAAGCCTGCCAGTAGCTTCTCGTGGGTCGGTGGTTCTTCCCGGGGTTTTCCAGGGTTCTTCCTCCGCCATTAATACTGGCCGCCATGTATAGCCTATCTTGTGCTGAAAAATGGCGTTAAACCCTATAACAACAGCAACAACACTATATGCATACATACATACATACATACATACATACATGCATACATACATGCATACATTCATATATACATACATACATACATACATACTTGTATACATACATATTTCATTGATGGATGGCCTAAAAACAGAGTTGTACATATGGGATTTGAAGAACCTACACCGGCAGATTTTTGAATGAGTACAAACGAAACGTGAATATAATTAATAGACAGGAACTATTGAATAATGGAGAAAAATGTCTGCTGCAAAAATAAATTCAATCTTCACGCCTGATGAAAAAACAGGATGGACTTCACATTTTCTATACGGTAGCAAAGAACTAAAGAATTAATATCTAGGTTAAATCAAAGGGATCCGTATTTTATATAGCCAAGTACGTAATATACCACATATCACGCAGTCTATTTTAACTGTACAGGACAATATGAAAGAGTTATTTGAAAACTTATTTTGGATGAACAGGGATATAACTCACATGAAAAGGTTACAATAACATTGTAACAATATGTTTCAGATCCAAACGTTAGACTACAATGCTTTTTGATATATATTGATGAAAATAGGTAGCACAGAAGGTTGTAACAAAATGTACAAAAATCATTTAATACAATTAATCTAATAATAAATAAAGTTATAAATGTCTATATGGTAAAAACAACTGAATTTACAGTGGCTGATAAACAAAAACTGTAGCAATTCGTCAAAGACTGAAAACAAAAGAAAAGAAGAGAACATGAGTAAGAATAATGTAGACAGGAAGGTCAAGAAGGTGAAGGTATTTAAATCAGGACTGCACAAGCTACAACAGAAACTGAGAATAATTTCAAAGGCATTGACCGCGAACCGATTGGCTTCTGTGATGAAATAAAACGAAGTCATTTATAATTATCTCAGCTGTTGTAAAACCTTGTGTACTTGCCAAAATATTTACTGGTCATATGTAGATTTTTAAGAGCACATTTTATTTCACCCTTTGGTGATCAAAATTTGCTATTGCAAATAAAATGCTAGATCTTGAAAATTAATATTTGCAGCTAAGGTGATGAACGACAGCTAGTAGACTAACACAAAAACAGGTAACTATCCTGCTGCAATGTAATTTAGTTCAAACAAATAGATGCCAATACTTGTTATACCTCCTTGGAATTTGTCAACAAATATATCTGAATTACCATAATCACCGTTTGCATTGTTTATATCATTTCTTTCATTATATATCTGTATGTCATATATTCTACCGCTCCGGTGGCCTAGTGGTTAGAGCGTCCGCCTCGGATGCGGGAGGTCGCGGGTTCGAACCCCGGCCGAGTCATACCAAAGACTAAAAAATGGTACTAACAGCTGCCTCGCTTGGCGCTCAGCATTAAGAGGTTAGTGTTAGGACTGGTCGGCCTGGTGTCAGGATAATGTGACTGGGTGGGACATCATGCCACATGTCTGCGTCATGGCGCCCCACTGCTAGACATCACTATAAACTGTCACACTGCAGACATCGTAGCGATATAACTGAAAAATTGTTAAAGCTACGTTAAAAATCTAAATCACACACACACACACACACACACACTCATATATTCTAACGTCTGATTTCATTGACGTGACTTTTTAATCTCCTACATCCATGGAGAAAATGCCATGTTTGTGGTTTTGTTACGAATAAACATTATATTTGTTTGAAAATGGCGTTTAATACGGCAGTATGCATATGCTTATGGGACTGAATTTATTTTTAATTTGACAGCTTGTAGGCGTTTCTTTGTAGTGTTGCCATATGTCTAGACTTTCATATGGAGCTACAATTATGATATAACATGGCGTCAAGTGTTGACTCGATGTGTTGGTGAACAATCCGTTTTCTGGGCTAAATGACAGTGACACAGAAAATGGCGGATTTCAAACTTTGATCATTAAGCAAAGGCGAGTAAGTACAGATGGGAACTTTGGGCAACCAAAAGAGTTTGGACATGCCTCAATGGAGGATAAACTAGCATTTAGGACAAAGAGCCTTGTCTGAAAGTATGTCATCTTGTGAATCCGTCATACTTTCCGTTTTCAAAAAGGTCGACCAACTCAATGAAGTCACAAATAAATGTGCAGATATGTTATATAAACCAATAGATATCGAAACTAGAAGTAGGAGAAACAATTGATTTTATAAGGTATTGATGAAACTTTCAGAGAAAACTATTTTGATGTTGTGATAAATTTTATTTGCAGTCAGCTGAGGCTCGATTTGGATTCCCTGTACATTACTCGTGCGCACAGGTTAGGGGTACACCACAGGAACAACGGTTACGCCGAGGTAATGAAGCGCAAGCGGCCCAGAATAGTGGCATTCCGTGACTATTTTGAGACCGAATATGTTTTAGAGAATTCCAAGGTCTTGAAGTGCACTAACTATTCAATTGATAGAGATCATCCATGATAAATTGTGGCAGCACGAAATAGATTGTAGTCACAAGTTAAGATGCTACGCCAAAGAAATCCGGGGGACAAAATTTCGATCCACTATCCAGCAAAGTTGGTTATGAAAGTGACTGTCATCAATGACGAATTTCTAGATTGGCTGGATATAATGAAATATGTCATTCTCTTATGTGCAACCTTTCCATGCAAGTCAACAAAGCAATTTACCCTTCAAATATGCTCCCGAATCATATTATGTTAGCCTGCTACCTTGTGAACCCTGAACTAATAAAAGATGAAAATCATCTTTTTCTGTATCTCATGTAGACAAAGGGCAACAATTCTTGCCTATTACCTCCCCTTGCCACTGCCAGGTGTCGCTAGAGTTTAGCTTCCCTGCTGTACTCGTACAATTGTACAGTTCATCGCCGACAATCCAAGTCATTTTTGTGATCAAATTGGACCATCCGACGTTCCTTTTGGGTTTATTGTAAGAAATACTTATTCTACTCAAGGTTGTATACCTTAGTTTTACAGTTTCTGCCACATTTGAGTGACTTTGTCACCTTCATAGTTTTCGTCTATTTGAGACCTCGTTACAGCACGCTATCGCTTACATCTTCTTGTCATTTACGAGTTAGCGCGACTTTGACCATTTCCGCTTACACCGTTAGCCGATTAATAACATGCTACGTTGCTAATTCATGCTTTGTCCTTTCTTATCTTGTGTCGTTTTGATAAACATTTTAATGAATCAATGCGTAAGTTACAAGTATATACTAGAGGGCATCTAAAACATTTCACTATTTTCCTTTTTTCCATTAGTAACGGTAGTGATATTAGTGAGTTGGTAATATACTCAATTACTAATTTATGCTTTGTTTTTTTCTCTTCTTGTGTCGTTTCAGTGCGAATGTCATCCAAAATTCATAAAATACAAAACGTTCAAAGCAAGGGAAGACAACTATGATTCCTGTATTGTATGTACTAAATGTATATCATTGATGCCAGGCAGCATATGTAATACGTGGTCAAAGGAAGCCTAGACTGTAGCAGTCCAGAAGGCATCTAAAAGAAAGGAAAGACGGAATAGGTCGAGGATTTATATGGCTGACGTCCTCAGTATATGTCACAAATCAGCCTTCATTGCCAGCCTTATTGGAGACACTGGGGTCCCCCCACCAAATGTTTATTGTTTGCAGCCATCTGCTACAGTAACAACAGCGGCAGTGGAGGAGGATTGAGTGGAAAGGGTACAACCGTCCGGCTTTGAACAGATGAGTCGACTGGTCCGATAGACGATGACACAATTACTGACATCAAGTCAAATATTACCTCTATTTCTCTCGCTTACTTCCACACCTTCTTTTGACTCACTGGGGTAGTGTCGCATCAATCCAATTTTAGGACGCCCAGTGGGTCTAAGTCCCCCATCCCGCATGTCTGAGCATGGTCGTCAGGCCTGTCAGTAAATACGCATGTGGTTTATATCGATCCATTGGATCTAATGCATAATGAACCACACCGTCGCTGGCGGTCAAGCCGTCCCAACATGGGAACCTTTCGTTGAAACGGTCACGACAACATGGATTTAGGGTGATCTTAGTCCGTGTAGCCGTACCGATGGCGACATACCCCTACTATGTCGGCTGATAACCAAGCCGACCATATACCAAGTAAACCAGCTGGTAGTTCCGTTTGTTCATCGCTTATCCACATGGGAGAGCTGGTGAAATTTTCAAAGAGGATGGACTTGAGTCATCGATGCCACCTGGCATGACTTGTCCAGATTTGCAAGCAGACCCGGATTGGGATTCGACACACAGTTAGTGTGAAGAAGCTCCTTGAAATCAGTCATACTCAGATCCGACAATAAAGTTAATACATCTCTAGGTCTCGACGAGGAGGAAGAAAGCCTTCCTTCCGGCTTTTTCCCCAATCGGTTTCAGCGACATTCTCATCTCGCTTGTATAAAACACACTCAAATGCGTTTACTACTGATCTCCTGTCCCTTGACAAGAATATAGCAGCCGGCCATATGTCCGCTCCACTGTTTTATAAAGTTGAAAAAACCGTGTTCCATTCCACGTCAAAGCTAGTTCTGGAACGTAGGTGCCACGTCTTCAATGTTAGATCTGACCTCGTTGGCAGTTTTACGACTCGCGGAGAAATCCGGCAATAACTACACTGGGATGCTAGAATCATTAACCGGACAGCTCACCATGCCATTGTTAATGCGTTTATTGCTTTGGCCAGCTGAGGTCCGTTACGACATGACGCATTTCTGCGGTCAACGTTGATCAAGCCTCATCATACCCTGGCTTTACGGACGACCCCATCTGTGTCACCGTTGCTTTTTGGAGGAAGAATTGAACAAGTTCGGAGGCAAGCAGCTCAGAAACTGCCACTCCATCTCGCCTCTCAACCCACACAGGCGTTTGGGAACATTCATCCCCTGCTAGTGCGGAAGGACCTTAAGCGACCTCGGGACAAGAGATCTTTTCAGTCAGATCTGGATCAATATAGATCCCAACCCAATGCCAGTAGGCATTAGTCTAGCCAAACCAGAAGGCAACCATACAACGACGGTAAGAAACCAAATTTGTCCGCCTTATATATTGACCTACGATCCGTACTACCTGCAGACTACCTACCTGTAGGCGGCCGACTCTTGCAATTTCAGGCTCACTAGATTTCCTTATTCCCTAAGAACAATTGTGTGATCCAGTTCATTTCGGAGGGATTTCGGATTTCATTTCTCCAACCCGCTCCCCCTCTTCACGGATCTATCATCAGATCGGAAGAAGGATGCCTTTCTATACCATGAGATACGGTCACTCATCGAACAAAAGGCGACAAACAAGCACAAATCATGATCAAACAATGAAAATTCCAAGTAACAATAATCTAGATTTTGGAGTATATTCTTTATTGCATAACAGTATAGAAGAAGAATTAGAATCAAAAGTGGATGAAGATGAGGGACACAATTCTCCGCAAAAAAGATACAGTGCCTCCCATGTCAGTGATGTCATCGAATTCATGGTGTACAGATCATATGAATGGTGAAGTAAAAAGAAGGAGCACAGCGAGTTCAATGAGTACAGAACATGTGGCTAATGACGAAATAGCGAGTGGTACGGAACCAGTAAAACAGTACCAGTAGAATTTGTTGATTACGATGAGCAAGATTCAATACTACCTCAAAGCAAGCAGTTCAATGTCAACATGTTGCCAATATGCCTATCGAGAAACAATTAGCTGTTTCCTCTAAATCTGGCACAAACACTGCACCAACCTCTCGATCTAAGTAATAGACTACCTCCGCCAGGAATGTATTACATGTGACGCTCGATTGCACAGAAAATATTCCTGGATGACAGTCGTCAACGAGAAACTTACCAATAATCATACCTGAATATTGGTCTTCTATGAAAAATGATGTCACTCAACAAATCGCACTAATCATGATCATGGGTAGAAAATACCAACATGAAAAAGCAAACGTGGCACGCATTCAACCGTAACCAGGACAATACCTAAAAAACAGAAGTCACTACAGGACAATAGAGGACAGGACAATAGAGGACCTAGACTATGGTTCAATATGTGGAAATGAAACTCCAATGCCTGAAAGGGGAAGCACCGAGAATTAGGAATGGTGCGGGAAAGAGTCTTTACACTTTTCTCTATTAAATATTCAAGGAACGTATGAATACCAGAGTACCCGAATTTTTAAGAATTTGACCACAAACATTTATAAAGTTTTGAATCATAGAAATACCGTTGTATATTTAGATATTTTGAAACTATTCTGACTTACATCCACTTCAATATGAATATGAATTACTTAACCTCTGTTTTTTTCTTCACAGTATTACCTTTAGTATTGTCGATATTTCTTTCCCCTACGGGGTTCATCCACCACCAGTTATTTTAGCCGCCAAGTACTTCCTATCTTGCGCTGAAAATGGCGTTAAACCACACAACAACAACAACCTTCCCCTACGGAGGTATTATGTAAACTAACCTGCTTTTGTCATTTTCACTGATCTGCATCCGAGTCCGTATGTAATTTACTTTCATGCTCAATTTCTTTGTATATTGTATGTTAAAGATAATGTCATCTTGATGTGCATTGCACTATCCGCTAATCAATTTAATTAATTGAACAATTTGTCCTCACGGTACGTTTGGGCTGCTGGAATGAAT
>JAECUM010074779.1:0-14090 GCA_016617855.1 Megalonaias nervosa | reverse complement strand
CTATCATTACGAATCTGTTAAAACAGAGACTATATTAAAAGTGCAGATATATAGATACAGCCGCTTATATTTTATTTTTTAAATCACTCATTGATTTACGTTTTGTTAACAAATTTATTTCACGATACATTGGTAGATTGCTGATGCATACAATATCACACTCCCTCAACGGCATCTCTCTTCCTTTTCCTCTTTAAATCCCTAATTCTTTTCTTTGCATATTAGATAAACGCCCAGTGCTCGTGATCATTTACCATTATCCTCAATTATTCCCAAGGTCTGAATTCAATAGTTTACTATGCACATGGAATAACACGATGGTAGGCAAAGACAGACAAACTAATGACAGAGTTCTAACGGTATCAAGACAAATAGAAATATGCAATAATGTTAGCTTTGACTGGACATTTCCTAACTGAAGAGATCCCCAATATTCATATATCAAATTTCAGTTTCCCTTTTAAAATCTGGAAAACAATTCCTGGTTATATTCAGTAGATTGATAGCCATATTTTTAAGATATTTGAAAGAACAACTCAGCAAAATATACTTGAGCACAGATAGGAAAATTATAGTGTTTTAGTTTTCATCGAAAAGTAAGGAAACAATAGAGCAAAATATGACAACTGGATACTTAGTAAAGGATATCTAGCACATTGACCATCTTTAAGTGTTATGACTAAAGAAGCAGCATGTGTTTTTATTCCGATATAGTATGCAGTCTTTAATATGTGAATATTACTCAGATGAACCAATCGTTCTGCATAATATTTCGGGTTCATTCATGGTGTTACAGTGTGATTCATCAAATGCTTGCAAAACCAATGCACTCTCTAAACATAATGGATCCCTGATTGAAACGGCAACAAATATTATAAACCAAGACATTTTTATACAGGATGAATCTAACTGCCAACGACAGGTACAATTGATACATATACGAAGATCATGGAAACGGATTTTTGACTCTGATTTGTAAACACAAATTATGTGTTAGGAGATAGTTCCTTGTCTGTTCCAAATATTCAAAATATTTCTGGTAATTATGCAAGTAATATGCGTAATCAATACGACTTAAAACTGTATGCATTAGCTTACATTTTCATGCAAAACTGTTTCAATAATTAAATATAAATAATTTCTTCAAATCCCATAACAAAGTTTCTCACAGTGGCGTAATCCTGACAAAAGATTCGAAGATCAGAGATATGGCGGATAAACTAAAATCGCTATTTCGTTAGAATGCATCATACAGGTTCAATAGGGAGGTGCAAAATAATGTTCGCATTTTCCGAAAAAGACTCAAAGCACATTGACAAGGTGGTGAATTTTGGAGCGAACTTAGAAATAGAAAGCAACAAACTTGGACAGATCTTTGAAGCAAATAAAACTACAAAGAAACTCAAGAATATCATGAATGAAAGAGTACACCCTCAAAAGAAATAGAATAATCACCCACTGTGCCTGACGTTTTTGATGAAGTCAGTGACGAGGATAATTTAGAGCAGGCAAATTAGACAGATGCATCGAGGGACAGTAGCTCGACAAAAGTTATGTTGCTACTGTACTCAGTGATGACTACTCTGCGCTTCTTGAGGCGGACCCCTTGCTGAAAAATGTTTTCCTCAACAGCGCAGAAAGTTTTTGCTGTGCTTACTCTGAGATAGGCGTGGTCAATTATTCGGCAAGAATTGACGTACATCTTCGTGTTCGTTATGGAGAGTACGAATGGGAGTGCTGCTATCAGAAAAATGTAGCCATGTTTTTGTCAATTAGATAAACGCATGCACGCATGTAAATAGGAAGCTCCATGACATTAGAACGTACAAGCCCAATTATATTGAGACACAACAGAAGCAAAACATCTTGGCTTGGAAATACGAACCCTGTAGCAGATCATGCCATTACGAGTACTTCGGAACACAGGTTCAAAATAGTGCATTTAGTCCTGGGGGCACGATCTTGCCTGAGACGTGGCAACATGCTATACATATTCCAAGTTTTATGAGAAAATAAGACGTGCTTAAATTACTGAGACCCATCTTTGCACTGAATTTGCAAGTAAAAACCGCCACCAGTTGCCACTGCAGCAACAACAGCAAAAACAGCGGTAAAACAGCTAAGACGATTTCGCGTGAGCACAATATCCGAATACCCAGTGGCGCAAGAAAAGCCGTCATCCTTGCGATAGAAGACTTGTTTGAACAATACCGTCTTCGTATTGAGGATGACCAAAAACGTCGTCTCGCCTTTTCTATCGCTACTGAAGCGGCCGATTTTTTTTAGGCAAAAACACGACAATCGTAAGTGCCCAAATTCAAAATTTCAGAAACCTAGAGGTGAGTTGGAAAATCACGTGAACATAATCCCGTCCTCCTACACACTAGGCAAAGACGCTCGACAACTGCTGACAAATCTGATTCCCGGAATCGTAGCGGTGTTACAAAACTTTGGTCACGCTCGGGTCAAAGCAGTCATAGTCCTCAGCTCTCATTTGGTTATGGCGCTTAGTCGTGACAAGGATGGATTTAAAACTACTACTCCGTGGATTCACAGTGGTGCCCGAGTAATTCTGAATCGCAAAGACAGCAGTGCGATTGAAAAGATTCTCAAAAAGCTGGAGAAACCCACTGATTCAGGATCGGGATGAACACTCGAAAGATGTTGCCAAGCCGAGGTCTATCTCTCGCCGTATCACCCGTTTCGTGGATCCAGTTACATAGCTGCACTAAAATGGGTCCTGTCAAAGGCTGCGATTAACGTGAAGAATTTTGATAATCATTGTTTTAAATGGAAAATCTTGTTGGTGCTATATCGATCAGTTATAATCAAGACAGGTCTCAAAAATAACAGCAACGACTGGGTAAACTCAACTTTAGCGGTATCGAGTTTCCCGTGCAAGTGGCCAAAGCCCCACTGAAGACATTTGAAACGCTGAACCCAGGTGTTGCTGTTAATGTGTTCACGTATGACGAAGGCATTTATCCGCTGTCACTCCCCAAGATCATCACAAATGAATTCAGATTGATTTGTTGTAGCTGAATGAAATGAAAGACTCAGAATCATTCTCGCACTACGTATGGATGAAGGACCTTGGTTGGCTTCTTAACCAGCACAGCAAGTATAACAGCAAGAAATATCGGTGCAGATGTTGCATGCATGTATTTAACACTCAAGAACTGCTCACCAGTCACGACTTTTACTGTGGCGGTATCAGTGAAAACCCACAGCTCACAATCATGCTCAAGAATCGCAAAAACACTGTCAAATTTCCTGCATTACAGCAAATGATAAATGTCCCGTATATCATCTTAGTGGAATTTGAATGCCTGAATGTTGCAGTGGCAAACGATGCGAACAAAGATACAAATGTGCGTGATATCGACAAGACAGTGCAAGTCGCAGAACTAATTCTAGTTGGGCTGTAGTCTTTCGAGGTGATGGAAAAACACAATCGCCATTCTTTGATCGTGCTCAGGGTACTCCAGACAAAGTAGAGGTATTCCTCCGATCGATTGAAATCACTATGAAATTGATTCTACAGCAGCTCGATTCAAAAGTACGCATGATTACGACTATTAATATAACATTCGAGAATTTGCTGGAGCCACTCACTGCTGGATTTGTGTAAAAAGCTTTCAATGACAAAGAGCAAAGCCTGTGCAGCGATGAAAGTAAAGGTCGTGATTCTAAAGACCTTGATCACTATCAAATCACTGATGTGCACAGAGGTGCCGCATACAATCATATAATATACGGTTGAGAATTTATCTGAGCAAATCCTAAATCCCTTTGGTACTTCATAAACTGCTTGGGTACGATAGCCACTTGATCATGCAAGCAGAAGCGACTGCGTCGGCCTCACCGATTAGCATAATTACCAACAACATGGCAAAATGCATGACGATTAGGGTGGGACAATTGCAGTTCGTCTATTCTATCGAGTTTCTGAATTCGTCCCTGGAGAAATCAGTGAGCAACCTGACGGTGGAGAACTTCAAAATCACTTGCAGAAATTGTCCAACCAATAAGGACCTGATCACGAGAAAAGGTGTGTATCCGTACCTGTGCATGCAAAGATAGTTTAGTCCGCGTTCGAGTGCAAAAACCTTGATGACTATCACGATCTGTATCTGCACACGGATATGTTGATGCTCGCCGACGTGTTTGAGTCATTTCGTGACTCCACCATGCACGTGCAGACGCTCTTTCACTTCCATTAGTGTTCGTCACGGGGTATCGGCTGCGATGCATTGTTGTCCAAGACCAAAATCGAGCTGCAATTGCTCACGGATATTGACTAGCATCTATTTATCTCGCGATCACTTCGTGGCGGAATATCCATATCCAGTCAAAGATATGCTCATGCCAACAACCCCAACATGTTCAGGTATAATCTCACTAACCCCAACAGTTGCATAATCTATCTCGACGCCAAATATTTGAACTAATAGGCCATGATGAAACGTTACCATTGGGTGAATTTCAGTGGATCGATCCTGAGTAAAATGATCTACAAAAAGACATGCACAATCACAACGTCCACGGTCACCAAAGATACTTTTCAGAAGTCGACCTGGGATATCCCGATGATTTACACGAGGCCTCCGACGGTTATCCGCTGGCCCCAGAAACGCTGTCGGTGCCAGGTACGTACTTGTCCTCTTATCAGTGCACGATCGTTCATGAGTCCCGCCGCCAATACACATAATGCACAAAACTCGTCCCGAGTCTCAGGACCAAACACAACTATGTAATGCACGTGCAAAATCTGCATTTGTACTTGTGATTGGATATGCGTGTCACCAAGATACGCTGAGTCTTTAGATATCGTCGGCAAGCTTTAATGGTTTCGTACATTCAGAAGAATACGGACCTACAGACAAAGGCCACCAATGACGCCCATAAAAACCATGGATAATCTGCGCAAACGATTTTGAAATAGCGGGCAGGATGGACTTTGAAGGTTCGTAGCGTGCCCGGCATTTAAGTCAAGAAAGAATTTGATGGTGGAATTGTTACCGTTCACAAAAAATAATGTTAAAACTTAAACTGACTAAACCAAGCTCTGCTCATGGACGAGTTTTACTACAGCAAGGTCAAACCTTTTTTATCAGGATCGGGTCAAGATTATGTACGCCGACATTATCTCTTTGATGATGCATATCACAGCCGATGATGTTTCTCCAGCGAATTTGATACAAGCGAGTTCACGAAAGAACATTCTTTGTTTAGTGAAGCCAACAAAAAAAGTGGTTTACAATTTCAAAGACGAATGCTCTGATAAACCGATAGAAGATAATGTGGGATTACGGTCCAAAATGTACTCGATTATGGTCGGCTCCAAGAACATTAAAAATGCCAAATGTGTTCGACGGGTAATTGTACAAATCGATCGGTTTACCTGAGCATTAGTCTCAAGCACGCACTGTACCTGGAACGCCTTCAAGACAGTCGCAAGTTCGCGCACGCGGAATATATGATCCAATCAAAGAAACATAGCATGGGTATATAGCGATACAACAAGACGAGTTTGTCTCCTCTGGATACCAAGTGATGGATACTCCACGATGGTATCACCACTTTTGCGTTTGGCCATCACGATATTGCGACAAATACTGATTAATAACCTGTCAACACAAATCCTGGCGGCAGTTCCGTATTTGCTGGAACGACATGCAATCGCTCTCGCACAAATGCATGGCTGGGAGGTATTAGTCCGCTCAGTGACTGTCCTAATCGGTAACGGGTTTGCTGACTTGGAGTATCAATCCGTTTCGAAATGGTAAACACGTCCAACGACCAATTATCTAGGCGTATACAAATATCGAACAAGCTTGTCTCCGAGAGGTTGTAACGGTGCTGGCTGTTAAGTCTTTGTCTGATTAACCTTGACGGTCTTTTTCCGAATCGCATTGGCTGGTTTTAATTTTTTAAAGCTGCTATGGCCAAAGGAAGTCTTGCTACCCATTCATGAGACCGTTCTGGCCTAATCAGCAATTCTTGTGCGCACTGATGACCGAATAACCGATTAAATCGTTCCACAATGATTGGTCACGATGTAACTGATGTGCCCAACACTTACTCGCACAAGATGTTTGGTTAATAACGGAATCACAGATATGAGACATTCTTTGCCAGAATCCACTGTAACAATCGTGGCCATGTGAGTGGGCCGCGCTCATAAATGCACTCGAGTGCATATGCGACACTGGTAGAATCTTTGCATGTCAGCGGCTCCGCTTCTCTGTATTGGATGGCCGCATCGACAATGGTGAAAACGTATTTGTAGGTGCATAACTTGCCTTGTCGATCACTGACATGATCTTGTGGAAGAAATAACACATCTGCTTGGTGCACTTCAGTCGGTGTTTGGAAATCGAACCAACCACGCGAAATATTTCTTGGTACGAGCAGGTAAATTTGCCAGAGCGCTTGTTTGGCCACAAATGCTTGGGCAATCCCACAAATGACCTTGGTTGCACTGGCTAACTGTTTCACGGCGGCTTCACCTCAACAGTACCTACGCTGACTGTAGTATATCTTGAATAATGTGCGACTTTTTATGTCCATCGTTTATACTGCTTTACTTTTGTCTGCCTCCAAGTGGACTCTGTCCAGCACCCGATTCAATCTTATCTTTCATACCTTCTTTGACGACCCATTGTGCGATTAATTCTGTCAGTGGTGGGTTAAATGCATGCAGGTCATGAATGAGATCCACGTCGGCAAGTTGACGCCCACGGATATCATTGGATGTTTGGTATGCAAGCTCATGTCGGTAACAGGCAGCATCTATCTATTGATCGGTGCCTCTCCAGGTTTTGACTGCTTGCGACAATCGAGTCTCAGATCCAAGAGCGTGCCAGGTCCATAGTAAATATATCCATGAAGATAATGTTTCGCCCCGATATTTACTCCATGGTGTCCGTGGTAACTTTGTTAATGCAGCCACACTATCACCGCCGCCGGTGACTTTTTAAAACTGCACCCTAAAAAAGTGAATCTTGGCGTCACATCGAACATAAAATTCCCTTAACCGCTACTAGTTATTGCGTGTCTGAACTCCAGTTGGATATCTGGTACGTGTTTTTGTACCACATCTCACGCACTATAAAGACATGATCGTATTATCATAACAGGCAATTATTCAATGGCATCATGCAAAAGAAAATTCGCAGACGATTTTGAATGTAAAAAGAGCTGCTGCTCCGCTTTCAACGTCTACGACTTATAAGCGCAACTAACGACTAAACCAGCCAAGCATGGCGATAGAACCATATTTCCAAACATTTTTCGGGCACTCATCATTGGCATTGGTGGATTAGGTAAAACTCAACTGTTGTTGAATATGGTTTTACGATGGTTTACCTGGGATTGAGTGTACGTGATTGGACCGTAGCCCAATAATCTGCCTTGTTATAATGTCTACAAAATGTTCAAAAAGCGTTTAGAAGCGGCAACAAGGTTTCCATCGAAATCTTTTTCACCATTAACGAAGCCCCAACCATTGACAATTTGGGTGCCAACAACCAAAATCTGGTGGTGTACGACGATGTGATCCTCGAGAATCAAGAGAATCCCGCACAAATATTCTCACGAGGCCGGTATAAAAACACGGATGTGATTTGTTTGTCTCAACAATACGCCCAGGTTCCCAAAGTGATCCGTGACAACTTTAACATGCTGATGATATTTTTTAGCATTGACACGCATGGCCTTAGAAACATTCATTGTGCTGCCGACCATTTGTGGGATGAATTTCGTGATATGTTTAACGCGGATTCCCTCGAACCCGTATAATTTTCTCACGATTGATTTGCTTAGTAGACCATGCAAATATCGTGCGGATCTAGACATAGATTCATCAATATAACTAACAATCGTGCAAAAATAACAAATGTCTGGCAGCGATACCATATAATAGATTGAAAGACGACACCGTGAAGCCGCTAGTGAACAACAAGTCCACAAAAATGCCAAAAGTATGTTACAGTCGTGGTAAACTGCGCGAAAAGATCTCACAGCGGGGTTGCAAAAACATTTGCGCCGCTTATTAAACTCACCAAAGAAATTGGCGAACGTGCCGAGGATATTAAAAAGGAAAGCAGATCAACCGTGAAACAAGTTGGGGATCTACATGAACAGATGTACGGGTCCTGTTCCTCAGATAGCCGCAAGAAAGGCAGCCAGGCACACAGCGAAGGCGTGAGAAATACACTTGTCAAAATACCAAACGTACCATCCGAGTACAAGTCAGTGTTGCCACCACAGCCTCCGTTCTCTAACGAAGTAGTTTGCCAGGCAATTTTTTACAACTTCTATGCCTGTCACTCTTGGCAGATATCCCAACTAGAAAAAATATATGATCAAATTGCATCAAAGATACGGAATAAATACACGAATATGCAATGGCCTAAAATGGTATTCAGGGGGTTTACTGGAATGAAACAAGCTATCGCTAGTCGGTGGGATTATTTTGTGCAAACGTATAGTGCTTTTACAGAAGGAATATCTGGAGCAGGTGAATCGTTATGGAGGTAATTTTTACAAGTACCACGACCACCACCACACGGATTGACAAGATAAAGTTCTGGGGCTGGTAGTGCTCCTCCTCGACCAGTTCCTGAACATTAAGACAAAGAACTTCAACAGGTACAAGCATCTGCAACTGCTCATAATCAATTTCACAAGTGGCTGATGAAACAAAATGACCCACAATTTCGCTCACGGAAGAACAAGAAGAGTAGATAAAGAAACAAGCAAAAGAATATGAAATATATAAATGTCCTGGTCAACAACCCAAATAGGAAAATGGTTCAACCAAATCTGCACCGACGAGAGAACCCAAACCTGTGCCAAAGCGATAACTCAAACAGAGACGTATAACACCAGGCCTCAGAGTGATATGTGCAATGGTTGTGGAAAATAAATGCAAACATACTCACGCAGACAGGAAGAAGAAGAAGAAGAAGAAGAAGAATTGCAGAGGCGGATGGACGAACAAACAAAGGAAGCGGCCTCCGGGTTCTCGAACCTGGAGATTTCTCTTGGACTGTGCAACCCAAACGATCCAATGTTCCGTTGGAAATACTCGTGGGATCAGTTCGTGCGGGCAACAATGACCGCCGAAGTTAATAATGAAGCCACAACGATTTGTCAGTGGCTCCATCGTGCGCTGGTGCATGAACTTGTTGAAGATAATTATGATATATATGAGAAGCGAAGTTCGTTCATCGATGATGAGTTTTAAGGCGGTTGTGACTGTGCGTGTGCTACTTGAAATATTTGCAACACAAATCAGAGCGTGACCTCGATGATTACCATCTCATCCACCAAACCTAATATCCGAGCCCACCCGTTTGGCAGTCTGCCAGGGAACAATCCATTTGTGTTTTCATCAGATAATGGTACTATGTGGCGCACACTTGACCTTCCCTCTGGGGAGTACGATATTACCTCAATCAATGACGAGGTTCGACGAAAAATTTCGGTTTTGACAGGCAATTATTCCAAACTTTCTATCAGCGAACACGAGCCCACACTCAGCTCCGTTATTGCCATTAAATCTTCACAATATCTTGTTCACAATGGACAGTCATCGTTGAAAACTGTGCAAGGTTGGCTCGAAGATCTTCCTAAGAGTATGCGCATTTTGCGAGCATAACCTAAAGAGAATGGATATCACATCGCAAACCAGGTGATTTGATCTCGATTATGTCCGCAGCTCCTGTGTATCTGCCTTGCCATAATAATCGGCTGACCCTTATTAGTTTTCCCTGGTAGATTATGACTGGCACGTGGTGGATCTAAGGACTGAAACATTCACGATACAACTGTACATTAGAAATTGACCTGACATTTACTTTTAACAACAATGTCTGTCGTGCGTGGACGTCTGTAATTCGTAGCGAACGCGAGAAACCGCGTGTATATGACCAATTACAGACCTGGGCTTGGTGATGTGGAAGATTTGCACGGTATTAAATAAAGACGTATTTCATCAAGCATTTTACATGAGATCGTCTGTGCTGGTGGATCGGAGCAAGAGAGATTTTCAGTATTACTCATACCCAGCCAGTGATTCCAATTAGTTAAGAATAGAATTGAAAGTGCACGAATAGAATTGCAAGTGCAAGACACCTCCTTGGCCTTCCATGCGAGCCATTTTGGAAGATGAGTAATTTGATAGCAATGACATCATGGTGCTGTTTAACACAGTGCACGTTACTCCATCGATGGAATAGAAATCGAGTCTATTTTGGACAATGTGGACGTCGCCACAACGATTCTCGGATTCGCCCAGCACAGCCATGATTATACGGGAACCGCTGGCCCAACAATGATGTCTGTCAAGGATGTTACTGATGATGCAGATCATATACCGTACTTAATTAGACGACCTAATGACTCTGCTAGTCCGCCTGCCCCTGCAGTTATAGAAAATATTATTATTAACACCAAATCGGATTTCAATCTTGGATTTGCACGGCGTCGATCACAACCCTCTGTTTTTTCATTTTTTTTTCGTGCGCCATTCCTCTCCGTCACATCTTTGGGTTTTGTACAGATGTTCGCAAGGTGATATGTGGAGCCTAACACACAATCACTTTGTTTCGTAAAAACAATTCCAAAGACGCCATCTGGCGAAATGTAGGTTCTGCCGCTGGCAAAATTGTGCAAGATACATTAACATTGTGGATGCTTGTGTTATCCATTCACTGATCACAGAGTCACCTTTATTATCGTTTATGCTGTATTTTCGTGCAGCTGGTGCTGGTTATCACTACTACTCTGTAGTTGGAAGGTGTTAGTGATCGAATGAGAGTGATCGATACACCTGTGAAAAATTCATAATTGAATGTTACGTATTTGAACAACAATGTCCTATAGGAAGGGAAGGTCAGCCTCATTCAAAGTCTGCTGGGACAAATCAAACACGCAATCAAAAGCAATTGTGAGATAACACTGAAACTTTTTCCTGCAAAATTAACTTTAAATGTCCCCCTGTGGCCGACCCAAACGCAGCTCTATTGAATCAATGCTGCCAAACACAAAGCACTTCAAGCTATATTGAAATTATCCATGTAAGATGTGGCACAAATGCAAAACACCGGTAGAATATTTCCATTTCTTTCAGCAGTTCCAGCATTGTTGGCAGCGGCGGCTCCAAGGGTTACAAAAGCGGCAGCGTTAGGGGCAGTCGGAACTGCCTCAGGAATGGCTTTGAAGAAAGCACCTGGTGAACGCATTAGAAAGGTTAAGGCCTTCGATTCCCAAGCAAGGCCGAAGAAGATCACGCCGTTGACCAATCTTAATTTATTCACTATGGCCAAATCTATCAAAAAATGATCAATCGAGATGAAGTTGCATTGATGGTGACACGCACACGAGAAACCGGTATCGTCAATATGGATTCATCAATAGTTCCTGGTACCCACTGGCCCGGGTGCGTAGTGACACCTCAACATCGTTTTTATTTTGACTCGTATGGACTTGAGCCGCCAGTTGAACTGGTTAATTGTTTATATTTATCCCAGGGCAATCGCATTGTTTCATTCGACTATGCCAGGACAAACTCGATTAGGTAGTTTCACATGCGGTCACCTTGGCGTTGAAGCGTTACGTGAACTGAAGAACTCAACCACTCTGTAGGCATTTGTTTTGATTTCACATTAAAGTACTTGCAAATATTATACAACAATGTCCATTAACATTTTCAGACATTACTAGCTCAAGAACGAACACGGCGCTGATGTGGATGTGTGTCACCAAAGCAGATTTGTCTGAGTTTACCAGTCGTGTTGTTGATGTCGATCCAGGTGAGCATGGGCTTTTGAAGATCAATCTGGCAAACTGAAAACGTCCATGGTGGACATTCAAGATATCATTGTCAAGCACAAATTAGAATTTGTGGTTAAAAAAAAGTCTGGTTCAGCTCACTGACAACGGTTGAATGAGAGACAGCGGCGTGTCGGTTACGTTTATCAAAAACTATGTTGATACAGCCAATATTGCAAAACGACAATATGTGCAAGAAGAAATTGCTCACGTGCCCGCACCATCGTGTCTGGTAACTTCATGGCACTAAATTTATGGAATATTAATCAAAGAAGGAGAAGAAAAAGCTGATGAAGTAGTCTTAGTGAACGGTCGACTTATATTAGCTCATTTTATGAAAAATACTTTGATAGACCTAAAAGTCACATCTTAAAGGTTCGCGAATCCGGATCATACTTGTCCATCATTACTGGATGTAAAGCAACGTGAACACGAATGGGAATGCTGATTAATGATAAGTGGCATCTTGGTCTTGATCATGCACCACTAATCTTAGAGGTTACCAGGCCTTAGAGTATTGCTATGGAAATTTATACAGTTGCCTTGTCAACATCGTTGGTGACCGGAGATGAAATTGAGTTCGAAGCACTCGTTTATCCAAAGGGATCGTTATCCGTCTTTGGCATTTGTATTTAAGATTAGATTTTGTCATTATATATAAGTAATGGAATATGACCGTGTTGGTGAAGTTGCGAAATTTATCATAGACGGGGTGTTAGATCAGCTGGCAGAGGATATTAATATCGATAACAATTTTGTCCCATTATTTGAGATATATCTGCGTCAAAGTGGTGTTACCAAACCTTCGCACAAACTGTGATATAATTTTGTTAAGGGTTAAGTAGAAATTGCCATTTGAAATCATCCTGATGTCTGAATACCAACTCAACACCAGCTTGGAATCATTGCACGTGCACTTGAAAATGCTCAAATGTCGACTGCAATACCAGATGCAAATGCACTCCGAGATTGTTTCTACTATGGTGAAGTGGCGGTCACCGATGTCTCCACCCCAGTCACGTTCCCCGACGAATATTTAAAAATAATGTTGACACAGTTGAGCAAAGAAAGGTCGCGACATTTATTATACAAGGACGATTTTGTTTGGGTAACAGTTATTGGACAAAGACGATCATTAGATGTCAATGGTTCTGGTGTAATCGGTGTGTATTTCAATGAAAAGGGTGCCAGGCCACCAGAGCGCACAATCGCCGGAGATTTAAGTATTCCGGAAGCAGAGGTTTTTATAAGTGCATGACAACTGTGCCAGTGAAAGAGGGCATTTGGCTAGAAGTGCGCCTGAGTATTGCGCCTGCACGTGATGATGAGACTAGACATGGTCTGCTTGTGGTGCATTTGAAATACGCGTTTGTATTATTAATAGGAGAACTATGACAGACCCTCCGTCTTACCCGGCGTCAAAACATCAAAGCTGGGAGATGAAGTGCTAAGAGAGCCGCGCTGATTGTGAAATATTAGATACGGCAGCTACTGTTGGTCTTGGTGAGACTGGAATCACGATTAATCCGAAATTTATGTTTACCAATAGGGATTGTTGTCGGAGATATATCGATAGTATTCGGTGTCTCTGGTGGTGCGAACAAATTAATTTCGATGTGACTGCATTCCCGAGTACGTGTCTATTCCAAATTACTTACAGCCACAGAGAGCAGTCTCAATACGATCAGTAAACTGCACTCGGCGGAAATCGATGATAAAATATTTAGTGCGACCGAGCATGAGACAATGCTGGTGGCAATGCAAAATCACACAGAACTCCGAAAACAAATTTAAAAAAGAGTGGTTGTAGATTTACAGAGTACGAATCGGATAAAACAAAAACAATCTTCACATAGCATATATATTGATCATTATCATAGAATTGCCTCTCTCTCTCTCTCTCTCTCTCTCTCTCTCTCTCTCTCTCTCTCTCTCTGAAGACTGCAGTAGCACTGTAAAGTAATACCAAAATAGTATATCAAATATGAAAATATTTTCTTTTTCTTGCAAGCCTTCATGTTAGTCTAAATTCTGGGCAAATAAAACATTTTAGGATCATAAGTCATGCTGTTTATCATGATAGTACTTATATAGTGTTATCTTAACATACTCTTGGGTTTTAGAAATACACCTTAAGGCACGCATCATATCTCAAACAGAAGAATAAAATTGTAGTCATTTTTTTCACAGAACTTAAGTGGATATACGAATTTTTACAGGTGTAATCGCTAAACTCCAAAGTAAGATCG
>JAECUM010074777.1:0-10034 GCA_016617855.1 Megalonaias nervosa | reverse complement strand
CTCGTTATATAATCATGATAGCACATATTACTTGATAGCGAGTGTGGAAATACTATATGTTGGTCAAGAAATATAACCTTTTTAAAAAGAAAGATAATACTGTCCCAGCTTAGCTTAAAATCTTTGTAAGTTATCTAACATATCATATGTGATTTAGATTTTACCCTGTAAAAAATTGGTTTATTTTTTTGGCTATAAAACTTATAATCAGTGAGTTTTAGCCTTTTTATCTCAAATTTTTACTTAATTCACTGCATTTTGATCAAGCATAGGTATTAGTTGTTCAAGCGAAACAACTCCGTTAAGCATAGGTATTAGTTGATCAAGCTAGATAACTCCGTTAAGCATAGCTTAGTAACAAGCAGTTCTCTGCTATGTTATGTGAACTTACATAAGACTAATGTTGGTTTCTATTAAAAAGCATTTCAAACTCTCTAAAATGCACTTAACTCCAGAAGAGAACTTGCACAGACAAACAGACAGGCATAAAATTCAAAAAACTGTAATTGTGACTATAAAGGACATGAGTTTTAACTTCACACAGCAAGTTATTTTTAGATAGCATGTGCAGCATACGAATAATAAAACTTATTGATTTTTCTTACTATCTCCTAGCAACGGCTGATGAAACACAGACTTTAAACTGACAGAAATGCTGATTTTATACACATTGTATAAACCTCTCCAATGTATTTGGAAATTGAAATATTTTACAATAAATGTTATTTTATTCAGAAATCCACACTATAGTTTATAATAATTATGATTTTTTTTATTCTGTATATTGTAATAGCCTGTGTAGTACTAGGTAACTATATAATAACTTTTTTAACATATATATATAACTGAATTTCATAGCTCAGTGTTAAGAATGCTGGATTCTGATACTGCCGCCCTGAGTTCGGTTCCCTTCACGGACGAAATCGTTGGGTAGGGCTCTGGATTTGCCCCTCGAAATTTTAGGAAGGGTTGGGGGTCCCGGAGCATTACCTCGACATCGAACAAACAAAATACACTCTCCCACCATGTAAACACGTGGTGGGTGCGATTTTTGCACTCCCAGGTGTCGCCATGGTGGGAGAGTGTACGAAATTTGTTGGACGTAGATAAGGCCCCCGCTAGGATAAGTTAGGATAAGTTAGGATAAGTTTATGTTATGTGTTTGTGCCGTCTGTGCCGTCTAAAAATAAACAGCGGGATGATGTGAGGTCGCGACCTTGTGACTTCGCTAAAGGGGTACCCCACACAAGGGCCATTCCAAAAAAAACATAGCTAGACTAAAAATAAACCTCATTAGGTTCCTGGTCACAACAAAGACCTTTAAATAGACAGCCCTCTGAGTTTCTAAAGTTTCGGTTTCGGATATTTAGGAATTCGCTGGGGGTAATGTCCTAACAAAAATGAAGAGTCCAGTTAGCCACAATAAAAGGCTTACATATAAAAAAGACTGCCCTCTGAGTTTCTAAAGTTTCGTCTCATATATTTAGAAATTCGCCGGGGGGTATGTCTGAAAGAGATTCTTAGAACCTCATTAGGTTTATTTGACAGAACTCATGGAATGGTAGACCGAATATCATCCTGCTGTTTATTTTTTGTCTTTTAGTTTAGAAATATTGTTATCAAATAAAATATCAACCATATTATCAATAAATGTCATCACATCATCTGCCCAACCCATTATTCTCACATCATTTTCAGTCGCGAATAACCAAACTGATCCATATTTTGGCGATATATGATATCCAACTTTTTTAATACAATCGCTTATTAATTTAGGTTTTATACCAGTATAACCTGAGGCTGATTTGATGGAATTAAATCTCTTACAAAATCTGTTTGTCAGATCAAATCCAACATGTCGGGTTGGATGACAGAAGGACATTATATATAATAATTTATTGTTTAATATAAATTTTGTCTAAAACTATAAAAATAATGTCTAGAGTGTAATAGTAGTATATGAAATTGAGTTGTTTCTATCTCAGAGACCCCCTACCCCAACAAAACATATTTTTGTCAGAAATATGAAAGTCATCATTTTAAGCTAAAAAAGGCTGCTGACAAAAATGCTAACGTATAACGTTTTGTGGGGGTAGGGGGTCTCTGAAATAGAAACCTCATATTTCATATACTACTATCTCTCCAAAGAAAAGCATACCATCGCTGCTCTTCTGCGAAAAAGGGAAAATGTAAAAGGACGGTCTCCTCGTTTAGCCAAACATCAGAAAAGATGCAGTGCCAAACAAGGACACGTTTTTCGCCAAAAACTGAAAACGAAAATGCCCACCCGACAAAAGATAAAGATGTTGTTGCAAAGAGTACGATTTTTTCATTCCTCTATGTTCACGGGACACCTACGTAAAAGTTGTGGTCCATTAAAAAGACTAAAATAAATAATATAAAAAGCCGTATGTCGGGCAAATAACTTCAGTGTATGTTTGTTCCTGAACAACAAAAAGATGTCACCACCAAGAAAAAAAAAATATCACCCCCAAGAAGCTAGCACTGTTATGTCAAAAAATGAAAGAACAGAAAAGGACTACCACCTCGTTTAGCCAAGCATTGGGACGTGCTGACGTTTCTAAAGAAATACCCTTGACCCATGCGAAAACAACTCAAACAGCCCCCAAGGAAATCATCGATACTGTGTGTGAATATTGTTTGAATGTCTTCAAGGGAACGAAACCTGTATCCAAGCATCATAAAAAAACACTTAGCCAAGCACTGCCAAATGGTAAAAAACAAAATACCCATCCGTAAAAAGAAAAAGATGTTAGTGCAACGTCGTGGAGTTTTGCCCATGTTGATATGACCCTTCATCAAAATGACCGACTGGAACGATACTGGGAAGAATTACTTGAAGTCTTTAACCCATCGATCCCAGATAAAAAGGACAAAGAAGGTAAATGGGACCTCTTTTGTGGAAAGATTTCATACGTGCACTTTGGAATCACATGAAAGAAAGAAAGCTGACTTTCGTGCTCTACAAATTCCATCGATGGCAAGAAAAACGAACCCCACATTTACCTCCCAATCCTCATCTGACCGAGATGTCACAGTTACGACACGAATTGCAATCGCTGTTGGATCGCACCGATTTGTCAGGAACGGAAAACTCGCAACGGTACGGTCGAGCTTTGCAACGCTTTCAACTATTTCACCAGAACGCTTTGGACGACAAAACTAAATCGACTCTGAAGATGTCAAGGCCCTAACAGAAAGTTAGCCGTCACCACCACCACCAGTGACCAAGACAAATGCAGCCACACGGATGCCGGAGGCATAAGACATACGAGAAGTCTTTCAAACACCGTCTGTTGCTCCCATCATTAGTAAAATTGCAACGTCCTTTTTGATCACATCTCCAGCTTCCCAACGAGAAGAACTCAAAGCATGTGTTAAACATATGATGTCCAACGTCAACAGAAGTGAAAAAGAAAGAAGGGAAACCAGAAGCGAAAAAAGAGGAAGGAAAAAGCGACCCCTTTGCCACCGCCACCGCCACCGCCACCACTGCCAGCACCCTCAACTTCTATTCCTTTGGCACGACGGACACGACAAGCAGTTTCCAAACAACCTCACTAAACCAAGAGTAGCGTCAGTGAATAGTGGGTGACTTCCTGAAGAGAGTCCTGATGAAGGATCTTTTAGTCAGCATTTAGTACAAACCTGACCATCCTGCTGGTTACGGAGGAGTTCAAAAATCGTATCATACAGCCAAAACCCAACTGAAAAATGTATGTTTACCGCAGGTAAAACGATAGTTACAAGAACAAGCCACGTACACGCTACACAAACCCATTCGAAGAAAATTTTCAAGAAGTTGCACCCAAGCCGGTTTAGCCGATGTCTCTCATTTCACCGCTTACAATCGTGGTTGCAAATATTTCATTTGTGTCATCGACTTCTTTTCCGTATTTGCAAGCTTCGTGCCTTTGACTTCCAAATCGAGCTCCGGGTTAGTGCATGTCTTAAAACTGGTGTTGAAATAACGGGGTCGTCAACTGTCCGATGGCAAACCAACAAAGACACAAAATTTCTGATCCAAGCTTTCCGAAAAGAATAGAAAAGAAAAACAGACAGCCATTTTTTCCTTTACCAAAATCCCGACAACAACGCCAGCATCGCGGAATGATTTAAACGCACGTCAACAGATTTCATGTGGAAATATTTTATGCATCTATACACCCTCAACAACATCGACGTCTTACCGCGCCTGGTCAAAGCTAACAATCAATCTTACCATCGGAACATCGGATGTGCCTCCGAAGAAGCAACAACCGACAAAGAAGTGGCCATGTTTGAGCGCTTGTTTGGTAATTGCCGTACTTCTGTCGCCAAGAAAATGCACTGTTAGCGACGGGAGATTGGGTGTTCATTAGTAAAACCAAGCGCACTTTTGACAAAGGTTACTTACCAAATTGGAGCACAAAATTGTTTCGTGCCACTGGACGAGTGCGTAGACGCCATCCTCTCGTCTATACATTGGAAGATATGAACGGTGAAGTGTTAATAATAAACTTTCTATTTACGTGAGTTACAAAGATTGACCAAAAAAGAAGAAGACGTGCACAACATCGAAAGCATTCCCTATCTAAGAACCCGTAAAGTTGGTAAACGACGTGTCAGAGAAATGAAAGTGCATTGTAAGGGACATCTTCCGAGTGTTGATTCTTGGATCAACGCTTCACAAGTCATTGACTATATAAAGAAGTGACCATCATGCCATTCACATATCTGAGACTCTGAGTTCTTCTTCATCTCCTCGAAATCTACAAAAGTACCTATGTGGGTGTGGTGTGGAGAACGTGTGCCTAAAACGCCTATTTACCCGGCAATATAAGTCGTATTTCGACACTATCAACATTGATATTAAAGGAGATCTAGGACAAAATATTCCATTCTTGAAAGGAAAGGTCATGGTGAAATTTTATTTTCGAAAATGATTTTCTAGCGACTTGTAAGTCATGTATCATGTGTACCGAGGAGTTGCTCAACAGCGAGGACATGGTTTCGGAGATATGCTGAAAGCTACCGTTTTGAAACCGATGGTGACGAGCGGATTGTACGCCTTGAAAGATGCCCCTTTGACGCAAGAAAAAAAAATTATCGAAAATGTTCTCATGGACAAACAAAATCCCAAGGAAGCCTTCTTGATACCAGGCAAAAATGTGTTTCTACAAACTGGAAAAGACATTTTGGCTTCTCAAGAAATTCCTATAAATGCACTGTACGCTACTGAGCATGGTATTCCTTCTTCCTTCAAGCCACAGCAAGGACAATGTAGGAAGAGACGATGAAGATGCTACGCCTCCAGAGGAGCTTACAAACACGTTGCGAGAAAGGCTAAGAAAAGAAGAACAGTCCGAGAATTAGACGTATTTGATTATTAAAAATAAAGAGAAGAAAATGAAGCAACGAGAGTTCTTTAGAATGGGAACAAATTAAAATATCAAGTTTTGTTTGTTTGCAACTTCGAAAGATGGAATGTACTGGTACGAACTAATCCTGAATATAAAATAGATCGCAGCTATAAGCTAAACAGATAGATTATTTGATTTTGACTCGCACGATATGAAAATAATCTGAGCATTGGGCAGTTGCAACACAAAGAATGAATATTTTGCAGGCGTTCATTTGCCCTGTTTTGATGATTTTTATTTGTTCTGCTTTATTGTTCGATGCATAAAGTATATTGTATACTACAAGTCTACATTTATAATAAATCAATACATATCAAAGATGCTCGCCAGCATAATAGGTTTTATGTTTATCGAAAGCAACTAAAAACATTGTTATTCAAAGGTTAAGGTCCATAACTGGAAAATATAAAAAAAAAAAGTTTAGCATCATTGTAGGGTTTCATCCTATTCTTCTTGTATGAAATTCTATTAAATACATCAATTTAGCGGACGGAGAAACATACATCCAAAAAGCCCCAGACACATGTAATAGAAGTCCGTCGAATTAGAGTGAATTTATAAGATAAGTTCTGATCTTGTCATATATCGCCATCGTGATGTGTCATAGTTGGATTTGAGGCGGCGACGATATCTCCAAAAACTATAGATCTTATAGATTTCAAATATTGTTCACGTAAATACAATTCTAAGTAACTCCGATACAAAACATTGACACAGGGTAGCATATTTACAGTAAGCGCCTGTGTCATAAGCATCATATATTTATTTGAATATAACCTATTGGCCATCACCAAGTCTACAAATAATGCATTTAAGTTTGCAACAGAAATTGTGGGTGGCACATTTGATACAAACAGTATAACAAATCTATCGCATTTGGAAACATTCAAAGATATATACTTACGTATGCACACACACACACACACACACACACACACACACACACACACACACACACACACCATCATCATCATCATCATCATCATCATCCAACGGCAGATTAGGGTTAATGCCGTACCTTGAATTTATGGGCTTAAAAGAATAACTATGATCCCGGTCTACATGGGCATTATAGGTTTATTACGATCGTTGCATCGTCCACGGGCAGACCAGGATCGATGCCGTATGCCCTACCTATTGTCTATAGCAAACAGTCCACAACTCAATCTACAATGGCATTAAAGATCTATGCCAATCGTTTTATCATTCACCCACAGATCATGTTTTATCCCAAAAACTATTATTTATGGTCTTTAACGAACAGGCTGGAGAACAGTCTACATGGACATTGTCACTCTATGCTCATCGTTGAATCATACGCCGACAGCTCAGGGCTTAGACTACACGTTCTACGTGTGGTCTTAATCGAAAAACTTAAATGTAAATCAACCTTAGCATTATAGGTGTGTGCTGACTGTTATTTCATCCACCTGCAGATCAGGGTGGATATGCTGGATTATCAATCTATGTGATACAGTCAACAAATTCCATTGATAACTAATCTCTTAATAACAAGATTCGTAGGTGGCGCACAAAACGATTCGAGGGGGAATGAAGAAATTCGGCTATGAGAAGAAAAAGCGTACATTAGTTACAAATAAGACAAGAGTTAATATAAATGATAAGCTAGCGCGCTGCAATGCTTTCAAGAGCAAACTTGGACTGAAGACATTCCGATATTGTTTTGTGTTAGCTTCTGAAGTTTACAATGATGACGTCATTTAATCGTGTGTTCTAGCGTTTGGCTGAAATCGGTTCACCCACGGATGTCACCGATCAACATCGGATTAAATCGTACAACTGTGAGAAATGGCCGGGTACCTCAGTTCGCGGGAGAAGTTACAATTTGATGAAGCTTGGATATTATTTGGTTTTAGTGGAATCCAGGGATGTTTAGGGACAAATATCTTTCAAGATTCATATTCAGAAGATTTGGCATATATGACTTTTTTGCACGCAACGGCGGCACTGAGCTTTAAGCAAAGAAACAAACCAGTAGCATACAAACCTAAATAGAAGAAATAAGAAGAAAAGCATAGAAAACGATTAATGCTTGATCAAAGACATGATGGTAAGAAGTTCGTGCAACAATTTCAAAATACTTTCTTAATCTGGGAAAAAAAGGTATTACACTAAGAATATATTGATGGAATTGACTGGGGGAGGGGTGTGATGGGAAACGGTTGAATAATCAAAATGAACTACTGAATCAACAAAATATTTTCTATGGACAACTTTGTCAAAACAAAATGAATGATCTACAAACATAATAAAAATTTGTCATGCATGATAATACGACAATTAGAAAAAAGAAAGACTGAAACTACTCCCGGTGCGGATGGATTTACTGATTATTAATATATAAAAGAGTGAAGAAAGGTTCTACAGGAACCTGCATAGACCCCGGTCTACCAACCTGTCATAGGCCTATGCTCTTCGTTGTATCGTCCTCAGGCGGATCGCGGTCTGTGTTGTACAATACAATTTTAGTTAGAATTGAGCCTTTTCGTCTTGTTTGTCTTGCATGTTTCTTGCATTTATTTGTTTAACAAACCATTAGTCATGAGATTCTTGTGAGCTCATGGGAAAGTCATTTGAATGGACCAATCCCAACTGTCCTCTTGAAAGCTTTTGGGAATGTTATTTGGATGGACCAATCCCAGTTGTCCTCTTGAAAGCTGGAAGCCATTTTGAAGGACCAGTCCCGGCTCTCCTCCTGAAAACTCTTGCTGAAGTTATTCAGACGGACCGGGCCCAGCTGTCCTCTTGTAAGCAATAGGAGTATTACCCAGTATCCATAATCCAAATGAAACCTAAAGCGATAGGCATCTAGTCTAAGAAACTTGCTTTTGCGTTTCAGCTATATTCGCACTCTGAAACATTAATCCATTTATAAACTTTAATTATAGAATGTTTTTCTTTCTTTAGTATTTCAATTAATGTAGAAACTATTTTCTCTAAACCCATATTTTTGCAATTTATTCCATTTCTAAGACACGTAGAAAGCCCCGTGCATATGCAAATTTCCAAAATTTAATACTTGTAATAAATAGTTTCTTTGCAGGCATTAACTGGATTGTTAATTTTTTTAGAACCTCTAAAATCTAAATGTATTATTACGCTATTTCTTATCGCTCAATAGACCATTTCTGGTTTTAGAGTAGAATTTCGTATGCTGATGAAAACTCTTAGATATTCAAGTCAAATGAAAACCTTGAATTATTTTGCAGTATATAAATTCTTTTATAAGTCTTTGAAACAGCTATTTGTTTTCATCTTGGCAATTGCAATTTCATTGTACATGTCTCCTCATGAATGATTAGTATATTAATTAGCATCTTATGGACCTGATTGATTGACTGGTCTATTTCTTGATTGATTGACAGATTGATTAATTGACTGCCTGATAAGTTGATTCATTTAGCTCAGAATCAGCCTTTGTTTAGTTTTGCTTCGCAATGCACCATCAATATTTAATGAAAATGAAATGCGCATCAGTCACTCTCGGTGTAATCGTTTCATCCAGCAGAGTTGATGGTTCTATTCTTGGACCGTTCAGCTCGGGTCGCTGCTTCACTGTGGAGAAGCTCTTAAATCGCAATAATATGTTAAAATTGCCCTTATTAAAGGAACCAGCTATTCAGCTGTGAATGAACTCCTAATTACATATGTCTACACGAAATTATACCGCGCTAAACTTGAATCTAATTTTATCCGGAACCATCCTGTGCAATTAGAGAAGGAATTCCTAGTATTAGACCCGCTTCCAGTTTGAAGCCAAACATCTAGGCTTTAGCCATCACCAAAACAGCCTGTACTTTGTTGGTAACCGTGTGAGAATGTAACCATTTACTCTGTTGACGCATTTGCTAATTTTTAAATAAATGGTATTTTGCTGGAAACGACGGGCTTTTGCATGAAACACACACAATCCGCAAACTGGGGCAAAGAATATTCCTCTCTGGGAATTATAACCGATAACCATATTGGTGAGGTGCTATGTATGTTTAATTTGTAGTTATTGTTGACTTTTCTCCGTGACTATATGTAATGTATATCTATATTGTGTGATTGACCTTGGTCAGTAACCAAGTTTAAGGACCTACCTGAGTAGTGACATTTCTTTTATAAATAATATAATACATAGCTAATATGTCTCTATGACCATAGATTAAATATTCAGATTCGTTTTAATTGGACGCAAACATGTTTACATGTATCTAAGTTGAGGATGTCATTTTTCACTTGGAACTCTGTGATGTTCTTAGAATATTTTAGAAACGAAGTGGAACCTCATCCTGGTAATGTTATTGTCTTGTAGCTTTTTCTGTTGTTCACTTGAAAATTATTCATTCCTACTTTAACATCCAAAGTAGAATCAGTCTTATTTGTTGTGTTTAGTTTTTAAGTTGAGAGTATTTATTTCTTTAATTTATTCACTGGAATTACAAAGAGCTCATTAATACTTCGTGGATTAAATCATTATTTTGGAATTATTATGAATTCATTCAAGGAGATTTTGGATTATATCAATGTGATGTATCAAGACTGTTGCACATTAGCACATTCCACTCCATTGGCGCATCAGCACGTTCAATCTTGGATTTTATC
>JAECUM010074770.1:0-14062 GCA_016617855.1 Megalonaias nervosa | reverse complement strand
AATATGTCCTTTAAATTTTTATTCCGTACGAAGTCAGATTGTTCAAGAAAACTTTTAGTGTTGACTCGGCGCTGAAATGGTGGCAATTTCAGGGTTTAAAATGTATCTTAAAATTAGCCTTTGAAGCAGTCTGATCTTCGGCTTTATTCCATCCCAATTCAACACTTCCATTTCTGTTGAGAAAATTGAAGTCCATCTTCTAAAACATTTAATTAACCTTTAATACAAAGCGATAATAGTGGACAACATAGACTATAAAAGTTACGTTTTTACCTTATTATCTACTTAAAGTGTGCTATAGTACTAAAATACGGTGTACATCTGTTATGGTGGATTCTTTAGAAGCATATTATTTTGCAAGTCGAGTTGCTCAAGACACTGTATGGAATAGGATACGTGCTAATATAATGCATGCAAGACGTTCTTGTATCGTCTTATTTTAGCGCAATTACAACACCACTGAACAAGGCATATATGTTCTACTTTTGTAGCGTACAAAACACTCAATCACTGTCGACATAACTGAAGAATTCGGTGACAGGGCGCCATCCACCAATAGCTGCCCTTAGCTTTTTAATCTGGTATCGAGACAAAGAAAAGGGTTCATGCATCAGGTCCTGGTCACTGACATAGTCCGCAAGAAATTGTCCATCCAGTTTCTCCTTCTCGCACACATCTGCCAGCTCGTTTAGCCCGCATTCTTCCAGGCGTCTGATCAACTCTCGCTTTGTGAGAGACTTAAAAGGTTTGACCTTTGGTTTTCTTCTTACCACCGGACTGATAACATTCACGCTCCCTACTTCTGTTCCAAGATATCCCATTTCCACATATTCGTTTACGTCAATATGTTTTTCAGCATCGTCGGAATCAATTTTTATCTGTACACTGCATACATTGTCATTTTCCGTTCTACCAGATGGCATTGCTTTGTCAATATTGTTCGTAGTATTCGTCTCTTTCTTGAAAGAAGTCATTGGTACATAAATGTTGCCTTTGATCTCTGCTTCTGCCTTGACAGAGCCCAAAGATTCGTAAACTTTACGCTTTGTGTCTGTTTCTGTCTTCACTTCTTCCTCAACAGCATCTAATATTTTATATTTTCTTTTAATGTTAGGGTCCGGTAATCTAATTTTGGAATGTCGGCTGGTTGTGTCCTTTGTTTTGACTTTGGTTGGTGTTGAGTCTTCCAAATATTTTGCATCAGAAAATATAGGTTCGGAATACACATTTTCCGAATATGACCAAGTAAGATATTCCTTCTTTTCATCTAAGTTACCTCCCTTGGTCTTTTTTTTAGACCCCGATTTTTCAGGACTGCATTGCTGCAATACCAAAGAGAAAGACTTTGTAAATACCAAACAGACTCGAGTTAGGCGTATTTTCAAGTAATAAAATCGGTATTTTCACCAATATCAAGTGAACAATAATTAAGAAAGCCACACACAGGCTACATCATATTGATATTTTAAATAAAAACAAATGTATCATCAATTTTTTTAAATCCATTTCAAGGGGAGAAACTATTTTATCGAACAATAACTTTCAGTTTGCAATACATATAGTAAAAGTAGATGTACATGGCAACAGGACAGTTTTAGAGATTTCAACTCAAAATTGCAGGTAGGTATTTATGGTCCTAATCTTGCAACACCAAAATTTCTACACTGAAGTTAGGCAGGATAAAGAGGACTTAAAAAATCAGTATATAATTATAGGATGTGAGTTCAGTCTAGTAACGAATCAAGTATTTCATACATATACTTGCAACTCACTAATTAACCAAAAAGGCAAGAGACACAGTCATTGATATTTATGCTGAATATAATCTAATGTAATCTAACTGATATCTGGCGAGAAAGAAATGTGGATTCAAAATGATACACTTGGAGAAAGAATAATCCTATCAAGTAGGCGAGGTATAATTTCTTCATAGTTTTAAAAACTCATTTTACAATGATAAATGATGTCTGTTATAAAACAAGGTTATAGAAGAGACCATTATCTTCTCTTAGTCCAACTAATTCGTTTCGAACAACATAAAAACACAGAACGTTTTGGAAATTTAACAATTCTCTATTGACAATTTGAGAATACATAGTTCTTGTTAAGGACTCAGTTCAAGATTGCCAAAATAAATATACGTCCCCCACATCAACTACAGCTTCTGAGATTAGATTCCCCATTAATAGCCAATTATTTTTAAATGCTTTTATTAGAAATAAGACGCAAAACTATTTCTTATGCTTCACATCAAAAGACAACAAGCTCAGCAGAAAAATCAAATTACAAATTAGATTAGTATTTTAAAGAGGAAAACAATACAAATGCAAATAAACTAGGAGAATTAGAAAGGAAAAAGATCCAGTTAGTGCAAATTTGTGCCAGACATTGGAAGGAGTCACAATAAGATCTAAAGCTAAATGGATTAGGGAAAGGGTTTCAAAAATATTGATGTAATTTGGAAAAGAAACTATACAAGTAAGATGATGGAAAATTAAACTAAACAGGATGGAGCATTTGCACAAAATGAGATATAAATCATAACAGAAACTAAATTATACTTTGGAAAATTATATTCTTATCAAAATATTGACCGGTTGATCTTGAGGCTTCACTGAATTTTATAGACACCCCTATATTGGGTAATATACGATGTAAATTAATGAATGGCCCAACTACACTAACAGAAGCAACAGAAAGTCTTAAAAGATGCCTAACAATAAAAGTCGGGGATTAGATGGATTTAAGGTCTTTTAGAGAGGTATTTGTCAGTATTTTGAAAGAGCAATAAATTTCGCCTATAACGATGGTGAACTATCATCATCTCAGACAGAAGGTGTTATAATATGTCTCCCTAAAGAAGATGAGCCAAAACAATTTTTAAGAAACTTGAGAATTTCAGGGCTCAGAATAAATATTGAAAAAAAAACTAAATGTGTACGGATAGAAAGTACAACGGAAGTACTATAAGGTACTGTCAAAAATGTCATTCAAACTGAAATAAATCTCATTTTACGTATTTATGTATTAGTTCTCTATTGAGTTAGGCGATATGGTCAAGCTCTAGTATGAAAAGCAAACTTAGAGAGGTTAAATCTTTGCTTTTAGAGTGGTCAAAGAGGTCACTTACCTCACTTGGAAAAATTGTAGTTGTGAAAAGCTTGGCCCTATCCAAGATTACTCAACTATTTCTAAGTTTACCAAAACTTTCTAAAGCCAAGCTTCAAGAGTTAGATGTACATTTCCATAAGTCTGTATGGGTGGAGGTTAGAAAAGAGAAAGCCAAAAGAAGAGTTTCATGTAAAGAGTATTTTGAAGGTGGTCTGAAAATGACAGTTATAAACATGTTTGTACATTCGTTGAAACTCACTTGGGTGAGAAGACTTGTCACCTTTAAACCTAAACTGGAAGAGATTTGAATAACTTCCATGCCAAATATAGACGTTTTTCACTTTTGGCATAGATTGTATGACAAAAGTGAGAAATACAGTACTTTGAATGCATTATGGACTGACGTCATTGTCTCATATCTTGAATTACAATATAAATTTACTCTAGAGAACTCAGATGATTTTCTTAAAATCCAACATGGATAACTCTTAATATTAAAGCTGAGAATTCTAATGAAAAAGGGACTTTTGTACGTAAACGATTTAGTCAATGAAAAAGGTACATGGATTAATATAGATGTTTTTGTAATAGCTTGAAATGCATGTCAACATTCTAGAATTTCAAGACATGCTCTCAACCATTTGTCTTTTTCTAACAAACTTCATATAAACATTAATTTTAATATAAATGGCCCGTTTTACATAAATCTGAAATTTTGTTCATTAAGGAAAAAAAGGTGGTAAAAGCATACAACGGAAATTAAAAGTGAATACTTCTAGAGCAATATCTGTTCTGAAACGGAATCAAGAACATGAGTCTATAGAGTGACTGAGAGTGATTGGAAGGAATACTTTTTCTTGCCTTTTAAATTACCCAAGTGACCTAGACTGAGATGGTTTCAAACTAAAATAATGCATAGAATTTTACATTGTTATGTATATCTATATTTTTTGTCATTTCTGGTAGATGATTTTATTTAATTTTCATAATTTTTATTCATGGTCGTAAACTGTATAGAATATTTTTTGTTAAAAATTGTGTGCGTAATTTGTCTCTCTTGAGAACACAAATCACATAGGATCTATAAATAGTTGTTTACCTACATGTTGACAATTAGTTATAATAATCGTAATAATAAGACTTAAAATGGCGCCTATGGAGTAGTTTCTCAGTGACAGGGGTGACATGGAAGTTTCGAGAAGAATTTTGTGGCTTCCCCATTGGTTGCGTGAGGTCATGTAAATTTAATATGTTGTGACTTAGCACGTCGTAAATCAATAGTGTATGTTGTCATATGGGGTCCATTTCAAATTGCAGTCAGAATTTATGGTGTATATAAGCAGAAAGTTATGCATTCAGTTTCATTCCAATTCCTGGAGTCATTCACAGTTTTATTGTTCCTGATGTAAGTCTGCAGACGTATTTTATGTTGTACTTAGATATTTTTCAAGAGGAAAAACATTTGTTTGGACCGTTTAGTGGAGATAGAAAGTGATCATTATTTGGACAATAATATTATTCTGGAACTGTTATAAATTATTCAAAATAATTCTGGACAACGCCATCTTGACAAAGTCACGGTTCTCGGAGGACCAGTACATTTCCGGCATTGATATATATGGGACCTTTCATTCGTTTAGTGACCGCTCCGGTGGCTTAGTGGTTAGAGCGTAGGTCGTGGATTCTATCCCCGGCCGAGTCATACGATAAACTATAGTCATCACTATAAACTGCCAAGCTGCAGACATTGAGGCGATATGACTGAAAGTTGTGAAAGCTATGTTAAAAATCCAAATCACACACACACTCATTCCTTTAGGACTTTCAAAGATTTTTATAAAGACAAATTTGGATTCACTTCACTATACTGTAAGTTCCTCTCACATTTTTAATTTATCGCTTCATTAATTAAATTGTTTGTTAAGTTTTACAAAACTTGTTGGTTTGGCTTCTTTGCTGTTACTGAAGTTTGTGACCATAGAGACGTAACAACATTTTTTAACAAAATTGGGATAGCCCCTACAAGCACGTGCTCTTTTTGCTGTTACTCCTTATTAGAGATATTATCTGGAACTGTTCCAAAACTGAATCATTACTTATTTATTGCTTATGTGCATGGGCATGTATGTACGTGCATGTATGCGTATGTATGTATATATGTATGCATATGTATGTATGTGTATGTATGTATGTATATATGTATACATACTGGGTTTAGAATTAGAGTATAATATTGTGTACAAGTGTTAATAATTATTCTGTCATGTACAGTAACATACTCTAATAATGAATTGTGAGGTAGAGTGCTACGTATGCACGGGAATAATAATAATAATAATAATAATAATAATAATAATAATAATAATGAGAGTGATAACGAATAAAGGTGATGATGGCAATGATGGTGGCAAGAACAACAAATGAATTAATCCAAATTTATTTTAAATTACCTCTTTTTGTTTGGCTTTTGAATTTTTCTCTCCTGGATTGGCTGCAATAAAAATTGGATTAAATTATTCAGTAATATTGAGTTAACTCTTCGTTTCAGTCACAGTGTATGTATGTATGTACGTTCGTACGTATGTATATAGGTATGTATGGAAATGACTAGTCTTGCACTAATCCAACCCAGTCGGATTTTCTGTGCCTTGCTGTAAAGAACAAAATTATCATAATGGATATCTACACTCACTGGTTCATATTTTGAAACATAATTTTCGGATTCTTAAGGCCATCATTATTTTAAATTTTACACATTAATTTTTCAGTGCAATAAACTAACAGTTATATCATGCAATACAGCAATTATTCATATAACAGCAAAATAGACTGCCATGTCAAAGAAAAGAACTCTCGATAGACATTTCATATGTATACTAAAACTGAATGCATTGTTAAAAACAATCTTAGAATAAAAAATATCCTTATCTGAATTCACTATATTTCCTAATTAATGTTCCAGTCCAAGAATATTATTGAGCACTTTGTAATTCCAGTGAATAATAATTTGAATAAATAGTTCCACCTAAATGAAAAGTTGACCACAACAATCAGATTGATTCTGCTTTAGATGTTAATGCAAGACTGAGTCATTTTCAAGTAAACAACATTATATAAAATTCTAAGACACAATAACTGACCCTGGATATAGTTCAGACTTCTTCGTAAAATGTTTAAAGTTGTCAAGAAATTTACGAATTTCCAAGTGGAAATCTGATGTCCTAGTCCCAGAACCAAACAAACATGTTTACTTCCTTTGATAATGATTCGAATATTTAATCCACACTCATAGATAAATATTAGCTATCTATTTCGTTGTTTATAAAATAAATGACACTGGTCAGATAGTCCATTACCATTTACTTGAATTTGGACAAGGTCAAGTATAAAATACAGATAAACATAACATGCAATCATAAAAACAAACAAACAATACAATTTAAATATACATAGCAATTCCACTCATAAAGAGGAAGATTTATACAATAAAGCTTTCTTTCAAATATTAGTCAAACATACATGCGATTAAAATTACACAAGATAAAGTCTTAAGACCAACAAACAATATACAAGAAGCAATATGATACTTCTATACACGTGCAAGTACATCTGCAATTAGATTATATTTTCCTTGATGTGTCTTACGTAAATATGTATTCAAACTCTACCCTATTAATCTCGGAATTTTTTTTTTTTCATCATGCTAATGAAAAGTAAGGGCATTGTGATCACGGAATACAATAATCGGAGAATGAGGAGAACAAATATTCACTTCAAAGTGTTGTAAAGCCAATATCAAAGCCAAATATTCCTTCTCGATTGTGGATTAATTTCTCCGGATGATCTACACAATTTTTGTCTTATTGAAACAATATTCGTAAATAGGCATCAACATACATTTTAAATGATTAAACTTTGGAGCTGAAAGAACTGATACACTATTAATTATGACGTTTAACTTATCAAAAGCCTCCGGACATTTTTCAGACCTATGAAACTGGGTTTTCTTACTCAACAAATTGGACATGGGCTCAGTAATTATAGACAAATTAGAGAAATTTTCCGATAATATCCAGCCGTTCCCAGATATCGCATCAATTGCTTTTTGTAAACGGAATACAGAGATAGCATTGACCTTAACTTCCAAAGGTTAAACTTGATCATGTCCTACGATATGTCCTCGAAATATAACACAAGCACGGCAAAACCCACTTTTACTATTATTAATTGTCATCATTGAGTCTATCAAAGAATTTCCGAAAGGTTTCCACATGATTTTTCCAGGTGTCGTTGTACATGATGACATCAGCGATGTAAGCGTCACAGTTATCTAGACCAGATGTAATCATGTTCATTAAACGTAGGAAAGCGCAAGGCGATCCATTCAAACGATTGAAAAAGTGCCCCCGTGTGAACGTTTGCCTGTCTTCATTTACGAATAATGGGGTCGTCATGTTTCGTACCATCCTCCCCCCTTATCTTATAATATTGCAAAATATCTTCATAGGGACAGTGCAAAATGGGTCAGTTTTGAAACGTTCAATTTTAAAGTTAAAAACCTCTCATCTTGCTTAAATTTTATGACTTCCACACAGATATCTTAATATTGTAAACGTGACTCAAATGGCGGTTACATTTTTGTGATCCCTTACCTCTGGTCATAAGAGCGAGGAAAATGGAAACTGTCAACACAAAAATAACTTTATTAAGGACTGCTTATATATATATATATATATATATATATATATATATATATATATATATATATATATATATATATCTTGCAGTGTATTGGTGCATGAAATGTATTAGTATATAATGAAATGTATTGTTATATATGATCAAACTTATTGGTACATAATGAAATGTATTGGTATATATTAAGAAATGCATTGGTGCATAAAATGTATTGGCATATTATGAAATTCATTGGTATATAATGAAATGTACTGGTCTGGTGTATATAATGAAATGTATTGTTATATAATCAAATGTATTTTTATATAAAAATAATGAAAGGTTGTAGTAAAGACAGCTGCTGGCAATTGAACCAAATCCAAAATTAGAAGTTTTATGATAAAATAAATTATTTTGTGTTTCTTCTATTGTTATTTTCTCTTTTATTTCTTCTTAATATTTGCTATATTCCCCTTCTTTGGAATTTCTTTTAAATTGCATGCAAGCTGCAAACTTGAGTAGTGTAGTCTTCGGGTTATGTTTGCTGGCTAAGTCCTGTTTGATGCCATTGCCTGCTGAAGTCCTGTTTGATACCATTGCTGAGTAAGTCATAGATCACGCGATCTCCCAACCATTCAAATAGGTAGTGGACGTGTCGATACCTGGCTCTCATATGATAAAATGTAAAGATATAATGGATTTGAAATGTCCTCATTGTCAGCAACAAAGTTTAAAGGAGTTCATCATATTAAATACGAGCTCCAGTCTCCTTTGGACAGTGCTTTTATTTTCAGTAATTACTAAGTAATTTATTTCATGAAGTTCGTGCCCATCTAATTGCAAGCATAATCAAACAAATATATCTCCTTTAGGATGAAAATGAAAAGTTTGAAACATATTTTATTTCCATAATTACAGGCACATGGTGTCGGGCTGCAAGTTCTGACAACTTGGCAACAGCCCTCCCCCAAATGCACAAGTAGGTACATGAAGAGTGGCAAGGACTAACCGTACGTACATATACTTCTGCGTGAATCAGAAATATAGTGCATTAATATAAATGAATATAAAAAGTTTGATTGTAATTGAAAAGGCAATACAAAATTAGTGTATAACAACTATTTAAAGAGGAAAAAGAGGTAGAAATGGGAAGAGGGTTATAAAGGGATGGATGAAATGTCAGTAATATAAGAATTTAATATAGACTCTTACCAATTCTAGGTGGGGGCGGTGGTGCAAATGTCGGAAGACTTCTTTTTTTGGTAAATGAATTATTATCTGCAGTGATTCTGTACGTGGGATCCTCCACAGACTCTGCATTGATTGCTTTTCCTATTTGAAGACAAACATAGCATTGGTTCTTCTTTCGTTACCTTTTAAATACAATTTAACCTTGTTAACATAATTGAAACACAAAAAGTACTGCAACAATGGCTTCATAATTTGCAGCTACAATTCTCAAATCATAGTTCTATATCATCTGCATTAACATCGGGTATTTCAATTTGGGTGCGATGTCTTTAAAAGTTATTAGTATTTACTTTATAATATTAGAATTAGGATCTTTTCATATTTGCTATGTTCAGATACTCTTGGAACAATCAGGAAAAAGCCTGAACTTGTGATCTTTTCCTTTGTGTTAGAAAATTTTATATTGTCCATGAAAAAGATATAAACCGTCCCCTTTACTTTGGGGGGGTGTCCTAACTTAAATAATATGTCCATTTGCTTGAAAAATAATCTGTATCGCCATATGTGCAATGTAATTTGGTTTCGAGATTTTGTCTTTGGCAGTTAAGCAAACGAAATTCATCGTCTCGGAAAAAATCCACCAAGATAAAATGTGCCCTTGAATTTAGAAGATTTGGGAATACGATGTAACAACAGTTTTATGACTTACCAAGCTCAAAATATCTGGGATTGTCATCAAAGTCGGAGAACAATTTTTCTTCCAGTATGGTTCTATCTGGTTTGTATTTTGATATCCTGGAGTCAGAATGTTCAGTTGTGGTTTTCTTTTCCCCCATAATACTATCTACTAAAGATTCATGATGTGGCAAAATAAATGTCTTACAATTTTCTGTGACGCCGATGTAAACTTTCTGTTTCTCAACAGATAAAAGTTCAATAGGTCCAGACAAAATGAGCCAGAAATTGTAATCTGTCTCTGCATCGCCTGTAAGTACAATGTCCTGCTGTCCTACGTCTATAAACGCGACTGTCTGGGGTAGAGGACAGCGATCGACAATTTCAGCCAATGTCAGGAAACCGGATGCATCTGACCACGTTTTTTTTTTCACACTTGGAAATGACCTCGATTTCTGGGCCTGTCAAATAGAAAGTTGAAGCATTCATTTATATATATAGTTATGCAAACATGAAATCATAAAGAATAAAGGATTACGTTTCAAAACCTTCCAGCTGATGTGTTACTCAAGACTAAGGCTAACCAAAATATAAATTGGGACGTTATTTTCATGTCGTTTGTCACTACATAGTAAGAATAAATGATGAATAGGTTTAACTCTGAAACACTCGGAAAACATATATGATAATGTGTTACCTCGGACAGAGGTATATCTATATTTTTTTAAACTCCTGGTACATAATTTAATTTAATTTTTGTAATTTCTATTCATGGTTGTAAATTGTACAGAATATATTTATTAGATTTTGCCTGCGTGATGTGAATCTGTTAAGCGCGTAAAATTACATAGATGGTGATGTATGTGTTTACAATTCCTAAATAATCTTAATAATAAGACTTAATGGCGTCGTTGGATTAATTAATTAAACAAAGATGCAAAACCACCTGCTTCCTAAATATTTAAAATGTAAATGAAGAAATAATACAAAATTGTTTCTTTGAATAATTTCTGTTTTAAACGGGCACAATTTGAAATCAAAAATTGCTTCTTTCTTCCTAGGATATAAGTAGACTATAAAGATGGAAATTCCATTGACAGCATCCACTTAAAGTTAATCGAATGCTCTTGTTGTCTGTTTGCTCAGAATGTACTTTGTACAATAAACAAATCATAAAAGAGAAGCAATCTTCATTCAGGAGGCAGCTTTTTTCTTACCACAATATAGATTATTTTATAATCTTAAAAAGCACTATCAGTTTCAAATTCAAGCGATGAACTTACTCCAAATCTCAGCCATGCATTGGTAACTAAACCAAATGAGAGCAATATGGCAGGTATACTGAGTGATTAAATGATTCCAGACCCAAGCAAAGGAGCTTGTCCATTCAACATTAAATAAAAAATTTTGTTTTTCAGATCTTTATATTCTTGGTCGCTGAAATACGACTATCGGACCATAAAACGACAAACAGCACCAGATCAGCACTGGACTATCCGCTTGCTGGGTACCTTGACTTACATGCCAGATCAACACTGGACTATCCGTTCACTCGGTACTTTGACTTTTCCTACACTGTACGTATGAAGAATCTGTATAACTTTTAGGATATATATTATATAGGTGGTAATTGATAACGAAGCCAATGCAATGCAGTTTCCCAGCGTTTGGAGATAAACAAGTTCTTAGCAAAGGAAGAAATAATTTACATCCGCAAAGCAAACACTTAACACAAAAATCATTGACTCCTGCATGTTTGAATGACGGTGAAATATATAAAGAAAAAAGAAAAAACAGAAAAAAAGAAAGAAGAAAATATGATAAATGGTCTTGAAACGGGCGAACTAAATATCTATGTTACGTTGCCATCAGCCCAACTAATTTGTATAATAAAATTCAAATCAGGGATTATCGTGCATATCACGCTGAGAATCAAAATGTTTTGACTTCATTCTAAGTTGTGAACAAAGGACGGACGCATTGCGTGGCGAAAGCGAATAAACAAAGTCATCAACAAAATGTACAATATAAATTATATCCTGGTGAAGGTACTAAGGAAATATGTCTACAGCATGATATAGCTGAGTAATGCACAATAGCTATCATAATAACAAACATACTTCATGTATAGACTTGCAAATATCAGAAATAACTGATAAACCGATGACTGGTTGTAGCATTGATAAGACCAGTGTCATACTAAGGGTAAATGGCGCATCGGGAGACGATGAAGGCCCAAAGGGGTTTTTGCGCCCCAAGCCCTCTGCCGCCCGGGGCAAACGCCCCGTACGCCGCCACTCCCCGGTTAGTATGCTATTGGATAAGACAGCATTAGGAAGCTTAGACATTTCATTCAAGCCGAATTCATTGTAGTATCCTGCATCGGTCCCTGTATGTGCGTCCTTTATCGGTTCACCCTGGGTTAGATTCAATAGGGAGCATCTCGAGGGACTCGACTGAGTTGACTTGTAGTGGTTGGCGAGTTTCGCCTTGGTTTCATTGCGAATTATGCTCTTTTAGGTTGTTCGTTCCATTCTTAAATCAACAGTTTCGCCAACGTAATGAGTGGCACAGATCTTGCTTGTTAGTAGATAGATTACATTTTTGGGTTCGCCATCCTAGCTGCTTACTGATAATAAAGTTAACTCCAGTCGTCGAACTCCTGAACAATTGAACTTGGGCGTACACTTGCAAATTAAACAACGCTTATCTTTGCAGTAATATGTGCTTGAATCAGTGGTTTTGTTTCAAGGATATCTTGGCACGTACCATATGCTACTCAAGATTTTTCGGTCTACGGTGCGCAACCATAGGAACTACTTGAAATATGACCTTTAGACGTTCGGAGGATTAAGTCTGGTGCCATTGCTTCCGAATGATCCTTTGTAAGATTGGGGCAAGGGGGTGTAAAGTAACCATGAAAAGGATGCATTTGTTGAATTTCTAGCTTTCTTTTCATGAATGCTCCTCAAATGTGGGGTCTAGTTTTGCTAACAGCCACCTCGATGTAGCTATTTCTGTATCCTCTCCCTCGAAAGTGCCCCTTGAGCTTTAAGAGTCTTCTTATATGCGTCTGTATTTAGTATCATTTTTTTGTATGTTGATATTTAAATTCATCCCCAATATACAAAATAAACCCTAGAACAGTGTCTTTATATTTGTAGATTTGTACTTTGTAAAGTCTTGTACAAATATATGTTATTGAATGTACTAGTGTACTGAATAATGTATATTTGTAATTGTTCGTGTTGTATGACTCATTCTTAATGTTACTTACTTATTGTTTTTAAAAGTCGACAGGAACAGCTCGGGAGAGCTTGTGTTCTATATTTTTAACTTATGTACTGACTTTGAATAAAGAAAACTTGATTTCACATCACGTGACATAATAGAAATATTAGGATTCTGACAAACTTAAAATGTAATTCTTGTTAGACATTTGAGCCGATACCAAAAATGGCTGAGCGAGAGGTTTCTGTTCCGAGATTATTTTAATTACCATAAACAATAAGAAAATGTGTCTTTTAAAGGATGGGGCTTGGAATAAAGTGACAATGTTTATTCATCAGAATATTTTTTAAGGATAGGGGGAAACATCATATAATATACTGACGCTCGTTGCGCCTAAACCAATGTTTCAGGTCTTTCGAACCGAGACCGACCATTTTACCAAAGCAAGCCGCTGTTTGATTCATGTTGAAACAAATTCAGAACATGCTGAAATGTTAGTGAAATTTAACAATATTTGATATGTGACTTTAATATAATTTTATCTGTGACATTGATTTTTCGTCTTAATGGCATATGCTTTGGAATATTTATTGCTGATTTTATCCCAGAAGACATATATCGTTAAAACAATCATGCTTATATTTGTGCATTTAAATATAGAGCATTTTGTGTTTATCACAAACACTCTTAAGGATACACTGTACTATATGTATAGAAAAATGGGAACCAGTCTGCAAACGGGTGGACATAAAATAGAGCATATATGGGTTTGGCTGGCCAGGATTGGTTGATAATGAAAGTTCTTTTTTAGGAAAAAGAATCTTTTGAGAGCTTATCCTTGTTGTAATTAAAAAACATAGAGACATTGTTTTATTGATGAGATTTCAGTCCTTTAACAGTCTTGAGTCTGGAACACTGAATTAGTACCTTGCGTCCTTAACGTATACACAACATTATTATTATGTCTCTATCACGTCCCCTATCAACGTAGTGCAACTACCAGCCACAAGATGGGAGAGCGCAAAGTAAACGTGGAAATGTCACATATAGCTAGTTAATAAGATTGGGAGAGGGACCTGAAAGCACGTAGGAATTCTGGTGTTCGGGTTCAAAGTCACTCAGATGGCTACTACAATGAGCAGTGGCGGCGCGAGGGTTAATTACGCCCGAGGGCAAT
>JAECUM010074768.1:0-11759 GCA_016617855.1 Megalonaias nervosa | reverse complement strand
AGAGAACGCTGTTTGGACAATTAATAAGACCACTTCCTTGAGTAGTAAATCCACTTCCAGTTGCGCTGTCAGAAGAGGTGTCTGACGGCCAAAATCTTTTTTCCATTTCTTTATGCTTTCTTTCCATTCTTTTTATTTCTTCTTCTATTCTTTTTATTTTTTTCTTCTTCTCCTAATTCTTGTAATTCTTCATAAAATTCTTTCACTTTTTCTCCTTCTTTTATTTGTTTTAGGTGTTAATCCAGGTGCAGTAGAAGTTGAGGGGTGTTTTCTAGATAATTCTTCATATCTTCCTCGTAGTTTACCAATAATTGTAACTGGTTTTTCTGGCGGTATAGGAGTCATTTCTCTACGTGGTGGTGACGGTGATAATGGTGGTGGTGAATCCAATGTTGTTTGAGGAGCTGGTTGTGTTCTTGTTGTATATTTTCGTTTTGGTCTTGCTGCTTCTTCCTGTTTTGTTTTTTTTTTCTTTCTTGTCTTTCTTGTCTTTTCTGTTCTTCACTTTGTTTTCTTTCTTGTCTTTTTGTTTGGATTAAATTGTCAATTTTATTAAGATAACCTCGATATAATGGATCATCAGCTTTAATTCTTTCAACATCCATATATATGCGATATAATGCTTTTTGCCATTGTTCACGAGTTTTAATATCCTTAGCGTGTTCAGGTTTCATTAATTTATCTCTTCGATCAAAACCATCCACAGCAAACTCAACTAATTGCTGTGGGTTTTTAATTTCCTTCTTAACAAATATAACAATATCCTCATCAAATTTATTTAACAGTTCAGCATTACTTGCAAAACCTTCTGGTTTTGGTTTAGGGGCTGGTGCTTCAGCGCCTTCAGGTTGAACAGCAGCAGCTATATCAGCTGGAAATCCCCGTAAAATCCTTTTTGTCTGTTTTGTTCTTTCTGCTATTTTTGTAGTTGCTTCAGCAGTTTTTTTCGAAAGCAGGAAGAAGACCTTTAGTGGTTTCTGTAATAGGTTTAAATAATTGTTTTGTATCCTCTTCAAATTCAACTTGAGATTCCTGACGTGATTGTAGTTGTTGCTTAACAGAATCACGGACAGATAAATATTTTTTAATTGCCTCTAATCGCTCTCGAGCTAATTTAGCTGAGTGTGGTTCTCCAATATTCATTATTGATAATATTTATACTGGATGTTTAATTTATAGCAGCGGAGGAGGTGAACGACCAATATTGAGTGACCCGGCGAGTAAACGAAACACAAAACAAAGAGTCGGAGATGAAGTAACGAGATAAGCTAACCCAATTAGAGAAACACTCGGTCAGTTAGTGGTTTTGGTTTAGCGTTATCGACATTATTTTCAGCCTTCGTAGGAACCTTATTTTTTAGACAAATGACGATTCAGACAAGTGGTCTGTTCACCTCCTCTGCTGCTTATAGCAACTGAATGAATACAGAAAATAAAGAATTTTGCTTTCATTTCTATGCTGATATTAGGTGTGCCACTATTATATATATTGTGACAGACGTGTACTCATATTGGTCATCGATCATCAGTACTTTCATCTGGGGTCTCAATGCCAGTGGACCCGCATTTTTATTTGACTATTTTCATTTGGATTTATTACGAAAGTCTGCATTTTATATTTGTTAGCTTAAATGAGGCATTCATTAACTTTTGTTCTTCAAAAGTTAGGGTATGTTACTAAGGTTTGCCATAAGTGGTGCTAGGTTCAACTCCATATAAATTCTAAAATGTTTGACATTCATCCGAAATCCCAGAAATTGTAGAAAAGCAGTTTTCCAGGAAACATTTTTCAATGGTTTGTAGTAACAGTAATCATACATGTTGATGATCACTATCTTTATGTTACATAGGATGGCGGATTATCCTAACTGGTACAATTGTTATTGTTCGCAAGGTAACATAAAGTTCTCTGTCAAGGTGAGTTGAAATAGTCGAAGCAGTTTCCATGACTGTTTAGTTTAAAATTGCACCCTATTTTGTTTGGAAGTAACGACACATATATTTGAAAACATTAACAGTATCTGAAACGCCATTTGTGACGTAGACATCGCTACCAATTTAAAATTTAATTAAAAATGATTACAACCTGCACAAAATGGAAATTAAGCAGCATGCTTGGGTGCATTAAAGACATTACTGCTCAAGTTCAAAACCGAGATCAATTATGATGCCTAGAGGGTATATAGTTATGTGCAATCTAGTGGAGGACACGAAAGAGGAAAACCCAAAACAATATTGTATTCTATATTGTTTAAAAATCACAATACAGACTGTTGTGCTTTTGGACATGGGGATTGAGCTTGAGTTTCGTGCTGATAAAACTTCGATGATACTATTAGTTGTTTGAGAAGAAGCAAGTATTAACTATCTAGCAATCAACGAGTGCTTCGTATTTTGTTGCCGTAGTGCTACCAAAATTAATATTTGACATTAGAATCAAGTTATGGTAAATTAGTTAATATCTGTCAAATTATGGAACATGCACTTATATTGCATATCTTATTAGTTGGTGATAAACACAAAAGAAACAATGAAATTTAATATAAGAGAACGAAAGATTTCTTACCGTCATCTACTACGAAAAATGAACAGTAGTCTGATAACTTTGAACTTCTTGCACATCTCAAGGCATCACCTTCGATACATGCATAGTATACACCTGCCTGTTTTCCTGGTGGTAACTTTATTGACTTGGACTGTAAAAGAAAACGTTCCGTCTGAATTCTTGTTTCGTAATAAGTCTGTTTCTCCGAGAGTGCTGATTAGAAAATATAGAAACTAAAAGTATTGTTATGTTATTTATATTTGAATCGGTAGACACGCGCAAAGATGAAAGTACAAAATATGATGTTATATCATGTCAGTCACTGTTTCTACAGCATTAATTGTATGTAAATAGGAACCTTTAAAAATTCTTTGAATTCAAACCCTTCTATGGCAAATATTTGTTCCATATCTTGTGCCAAGTACTCGGTCTAACAAAGCGTTTATAATGCTCATTACACCTCTCCGGATTTATACTGTTCCAAGTTATTTTATCTAAAGAAAATCTAATACAAATGTTGCAGGTATAACTTGTCTTCCAAGCACTAACCTACCCTATCGTGGTTAGCGATCAAAATTCAAATTTGGTTTTGCAATAAAACTTATCAAAGCTTTGTGAAATGTTTGATACTGACAGTAATTAATATGGACAATGTGCCTAAATCAATGCAAACATACCAATGTTCAAATGAAGCTTTTAACATGGAAATATGCATACCTTTTTAGTTGTTATTTTAATTTTGTTTTGTAATCTTATTACTATATGGATCTTCCATGATCAAACAGTTCGCAAAGAATATAAGGATATAAATGACAATAGACAGGAAACGCTAATGTATCAAAAACTCTATGGCCTAAGCATGTGTATCAAAATTAGTTTTGCGACTGTTACTTCAAAAAAGATAAAAAGAAAAGATAAAAAGAAAAAAAAAACAGGAATATACTCTTGGGATCTAATCTCTCATTAATTGTTTTTTTTTTTTATTTCATTTTGGTCTCTTTTAAAACGAAAGCATTCAGCTATACTGGTCCAATATTTTACTGGGGCCCCGGGTGGCCGAGTAGTAAATGGCGCTCGCCCTTACCGATCACTAATATGTAAGTTCGAGTCTCGGGCTTGGCCCGTGAAGTGATTAAGAAAGCTTCCCGGGTGTCAGTGTTTCTTACCAGGCTTTACCCGGTTTCCTCCTCCACCAATTATACTGACCGCCATGCTGAAAATGGCATTTCGACAACAACTACAAAATTATTTTATTTTATCTTGACAGCTTTGGTAAGTAAAGTGATATAAAGAAGACTGTGATTATAATCTCTATATATGAAGATATTTGAGACTGTATCCCTTACACATGTTAAAAATCGATAGAAGCAAATAAATAGGTGTGTTACTCAGTCGAGCTAAAAGAAAGATATTCAAGGCAAATGAAACAAAATTAATGCACGAAAAAGCATCATAATCGGCGATTGCGAAATGTTCATACAATGATATTCGTTTCCTTACGCTTTCTGATTCCCCTCAATTACATATATTGAGATCAGTGTTTTCCTACTAGTAAGTAAGCTGAGACATGATATGATAGAAAACTTGCGGTATATTGGGACGATATTCAGTTCTATGGTAATTTTACATTAGGCTTGAGACGGTATGGAACATAATGAGAATTTAACAGACTTTAACAGACTTTAAAGGGAATTTATCACTTTGAGGACCCTATAGATTATAATGGGAATTTAACATAACAGTAGTGACAAGGTAGAGTCTAAAAGGAATTTAAAATGATTTATAAGTCAGTATAGGACCTATAAGAATATATAACTACATCTGGGAGAGTGTATCACAGTATGGAAATTATGCATGATGAATTACATTTTAGAGACTTATCGAGATATAGCATTAGGGATTAATTACAGACATCAACAACAACTCTGAAATTTACCAATATCCTGCTGTCTGTTCAGCATTGACGCACTTATTTAAATGCCAGTGTTTTAAATTATAAATTTGGGGTTATATTTAAATATGGCATAACTGTGTTAGTTTCACCCAAGGAGAACAGGACAGAAAGAATTAAAGGTCCAGAACTATTCGGGAAATGTTACATGTTGTATATTTTTTCTTTTTTCTTTTCTTTTCTCTTTTAAACCCAACATTTTAACAAGCACCACTTAACTTCTTCATTTTCTCACAAAATAATGAGTGAATTCGTTCAGTCCCTTCTCTTCATGGATAACTGTAGGATAAATGAATTGAGACAACAATGTACCATGTACCATACAGTAGAAATATTTATGTGAAATTTAAATAAAATTCAAATTAAAACTGAAAGATTTTTCTCCGCGTTGTCAGATAAAAGCAATTTCACGTTAGACAATTCTTTAAAAATCACACTTTAGTTGACAGCCTTGGTTTGATATATATATATATATATATATATATATATATATATATATATATATATATATATATATATATATATATATATATATATATATATATATATATATAGATCACATGGTCTACTGATATTGTTCACACGCACATTTCAGTTATTCTTTATATATTCCTGCTTTGTAGACTGCAGACTTGCAAACAAACATCTTTAAAATCAAAGTGTTGTGAAAGAACTTAAATATGATTCTCGTTCAATAAAAATAATGTATTATTCTAACAAACAAAATATCACAAATATAGTTATGACACATGTCGAAGTAAACGATTTCTATCTTGAATATTGAATTTTGATCGAAAAAAAACACATACAGTCGACATTTTTTAAGAAAAGTTATTATAAAGCATGTGTAAATATTTTAAACATCGACACACTTGAATACATAGACTTTATCCTACGTCTTGTAAAAGTTTTACAAAATCAATCGTACCGTCGCAATGTGGGACATGCACTTAAATGAGGACCAAAAACAAAGCTGAAGTGTCTAATCGATCGTAGGGGAAACCTAGGAATCCAACCAAGAAAACCCCGTAGATCACAGCCATAGGCATACGTCGTCATTATATTACGCGAGAGTTAAAACTAGAAGATTCCATGCACATAGAACACAGGGAATATGTGCCCAATTGCACAACATAACTGTTTTGAGTTATGGACTTCATAGGTTTACATATCAGGAGATATGAATGCAAAAAGTTTCAAATGAGCTATCAACCTACCCGAGAAGATAGGTCAAGATAGATGACTATATTGAGAAATTCCACTAAAGTACACGCTTTGGGAAAACGTGGCATCAACGAAGTAAAAGTACTATGTAAAGGCCATCCTTCTTTGATTTCAGAATGCAGTGTCATACATCTAGGATTAAAACAAATGAAGAATTAATGAAAATTCTTCAAATCTTACGTCATCCTGATGAGTATCATCGCTATAAAAATCGCATAAGCAAACGAGCAAGAACAACATGTGCGGAGAAAGTGTCCAGAAGAATCAAAGAGTAATTGTTCAGTCAGATGGTCTTGCTGTACTTTGTGACTAAATTTTCTGTTGGAAACTCGAGTTTTGCAACAAGACAATAAACAACTGTCAAATAGAACACTTTTGATGCATAAATATTAAACGACTCAAGTAAAAGAAGGAGTTGGATCAGAATATCCTGGCTTTTCAAACAACACAGAACAAAGAATACGATTGATAGATTATTCTAAACGTAATGTACGAGATGAAAATTCATGAGATTCTATATTAGTGCTCAACAACCCCTACATATGACTTCAGTTTTAATAAACCTTCTACCCCTCGATATTCTTCAAAATGCAACACATCCGCACTTTCGACTAGCATACTTGATTTAATCTTGTTAGACTTGTTTCCTTCAGAAAAGTGGTGTTTATCAACTTTTCTTCAAGATTTTTAGCTATGATAAGTGAAAATACAGACACAGTTCCAGACGACATAGACATGAATATCAACTACAGTTTATTCAAGCATTTCGATAGCACATAAAACTGAACGAAGGACTCAGTCTGACATCTGTGCATTCAAGTATAGTACAATGCATGTAGTGGGGAATGAGTCCACGCCGTTCCTGAGAGTCATTCCATTTAAATGTGTATACTAGCAACTGCAACACTGGTGAAAAAGAACGAGGAAATAAGCATCACCTACACTGAGAATATGTTCATCGGTACTGTTACCCCGTCATTTTATCGTAATTTGACAGTATGTATACTTGTATCAGTTATAACTTACACAATATAATGCATGTGAAATTCAACATTCACGGTGAAACTATTAGCTCTACATGATGTAGTTTGGAGGGTATGTTCTACAGGTCTTGACAATTTTCACAAGGGAAACTATTCATAACAGAATTCGACTTCCTTTGAATGTTGCCATTAAATCAAATAAGATATATGGAGTGGGTTAATTGGGCTGAACCGAATGTTTTTGACCGCATTGAAAATTGATAGTTTAGAACGTTTGGCTAAAAAGGGTCTATTCCACTTTTGTTGTCTTTAGGTTATGGATATTTTTAAATTTAACTGACTCTTTTTAAGCTAACAAGCACATTCCAAAAACTGATTAACCGTGATATCCATCTGACAAATATATCAGAACGTACAAATGCTGTTTGTACAACATTTCAGCCACTGGCATTCTTGCCAAACAACCAAGGCTTCGTCCGTTAACCTGAAACAGTTATCGGACAGACCTCATTAAAAATCAGTCATGGCACCATCAAGCATATTAGTGTACTGTATCTTTACAGAGGCCATGGGTTTAATTATGTGTCAAATCGCATACATTAACTCAAAATTGCTATATGTCACAATGACACTTGCACGTTAGAAGCATCTGCAAAATTCATACTGTTGTGGGAACCAACGTGTCTGTAGCAAATAAGATGGTTCTTGAGAGATCCTTCGGCAGACTGAGAGTGGCGGGCCATGCTTGGTGGCTTCTTGCCCATTCGACGAGAGGTGAACTGAGAATAGTTTGTGATCATCAATAGCACTCCACGAGTTATATATGTTCATTTGCTAAATAATTTGTAAATATCATTATATGAGTGAAAATCAAAACAATTATTCAATATCGCCGTTTCGGTGGTGCATGATGTTAGAGCGTCCGCCATGGATGCGGGAGGTAGCATGATGCCCCAGTGATATAAACTGCATACCGTTGGCATCGTAGCGATATGAATAAAATTGTTAAAGCTACGATAAAAATCTAAATCAAACACACACACAGGATCATCATGTATGTGAAAATCAAATCAATCACATAATTTATATATCCTACTTGTAGATGAAATATTATTCATATTTTTGTACAAATTACATATTTTGAACACCCCTGGAGACAGAATCGTATCGTTTCTTAGGTGTGAAAATCATATACTTTGATACACTTGGTGATACATGAAACATTGTTCATTTTTCTGCTTAAATTCTAAATCTTGATCATCCATGGTGATAGATCAGTATATCAATTATATTTGTTTTGAAGTTCCATATGTTTATTTTTGTGTAATTACTCGCTTAAGTTATACGTTCTGATTACTTCCAATTAGGAACTATAACATATCTTTCTATAATTTGTTTAACTCGGTATGAATCAATCTGTTAAATCCATTGATGGGCTCTATGCGCACGAATTTTGATGTCAGATGCATTCATTGTTAACTCAAATTATAAATAAACATTTCATTCACAAACTTTCTTTCATCGTCTTCGCTAAAATCTAATCCCAACCCAGATAATCATCGTTACATGTGGCATATTCATTTATTTATTTTCAGAGTGAGATTTCATTTAAACTGTTGATATGGAGTTAGTATGTACTGCACGTATTTCACTTCTTTATTAATATGCATATTATTACTTTGTACAACCATCAAAGGCTACCGATCCTTCCCAGTTAACAATTCAACGTTGCAACAACGTTGCACTAAGTGTTGTGGAAACGTTGTCACATAACATTGTGGCAACTTGATTTGGTGAACTTGCTGGAATGTACTACAACGTTGTTGTTTAACATCATAAAATTACATTCCTACAACAGTCTAACAACATTCAAAAGCTAAATTGAAAAATGAAGCATTAAAGCTGCTTGTGTTTCTAAAATCCATATGTCCTACTGATAGCAAGAAACTCCAAAACTAATTAATCATTACAAAACTTTCAACATTATTATCCATCTAGGAGGAGTATAGACAGCAGGATATTCAAGAAGCCTGCCATTGTCACTATACTGGATAACAGGTCTGCACTATTTTTATTTGGGACAAACTAAACATCACCTGTCATTTGACCATAATTGAAGGAGCTGCAATAAGACGCCAGAGCACACTATTGCACAAATCACGCAAACATGATACAAATTTGGGCACCTGGAAGGCAGTGATGCGTGATAACTTCCTCATATTAGTTCAAAGTCGCACATAAAAATTCACTTTGCGCTGTATGTAAGTTTTATTTAACCGCTATGATAAACTGGAAAAGAATCTAAGAAAATTAAATAGTAAGGATAGTTAATTAAGAAGAGACAAATGTGTATGATGAAAGAAAACAATTCAATATATAATTTACCATCCCTTTATTTTAATGTTGATTTTTCAGTATTTTATTACGTTTAAAAATCAGAATCGATATCCTCCATGGCAAAGTCTTCTGCTCTGGTAAAGCAAAATGAAAAAAATGTTAATGCTTGAAGAAAGTCACACCAACACAGCAATGCTTACATATGTAGAAGTCAAGTTAACTAGTGGAATGAAACTTTCTTCACTGTACTTGTGCTTCCCTTAATATCATTAAGCAGGATTACATTTTAATTTGTTTTTGCACATGCTTGTCAATTTAAAGAAATCATTTTGCGCAAAAGTAGATTTTATTTGTCCAGATAAAAATTCACGTCAATAAAATTCCAAGTCCAATTTGCTAATTTATATATTGATTGAACATGTTAGCCGATAGACCACATTTTCCTTGTTTGGAAATGGCACCGCCTCGTAGCACGTTGTTGACATGCGCATGAAGGTATGATAGGACAATCAGCAAAAAACGAATCTCTGTATCACAATATAACTTTCTATAACTAAATGTAAGTTAGAGATTAACTAATTAATGTTTATGCCTTGACGGTTGAAAATAGCAGATAATTCATCGTCTCAGGCACGAAAGCTATTCTGCCGATACAGGAAGAGTTACAAATTGTGTTTCTTACATTTCATAAAAAAAGAAAAGGCAAGGATTGTACGTCATGTCTGTAATCATAAAAGCCGAAGAATAAAATATTTTCCGACAGAAATTGCAACCTTTATTCACTTATTTCTTTTGAAAATAAAAATGATAAAAGTACGAAACCGTGATTTTTTTCCCCTCATAGTGTAAGGTTAAACACAACATTGGCACAATGTTGTAAAAACGTTACATATTATCTTTCCGAAAATGACACTATTTGTTATGCATGCTGTAATAATCAATGCATATACGTGCCGTTTGTAATTCTTTTATATTCTTTAGATCAGGGGACTATTCAATCTATGTTAATGTGTAATGTTTTAGCAACGTTGCCCAAACGTTATTTCCCCACGCAACCAAATCACAACCTTTCTGCATCGTTGTGAAACGTGATGTGTCAGCTGGATCTGAACCGAGCTGGTCCATACAAAATATTACAGATCACTAAGACGATGATTGTTCTGTGTTCCTCGTGGTTTTATTTAGGCAATCACAGTTTCTTCCAAACAGTTTTAGTTTGTTATCTTTTTTCTGTACTAGTTATTGTAGTAAAAATAATAAACAAACGTATCAATATACTTGCCATATTTATGCAGGTTTTTCCTTGCATTTAGACACTTTGCAATCGACTGCAATATTTCTTTCAAGAAAGAGGGGGTTTTAACTCATAAACGGTTATCGGAGTAATATTTCATCGTGTATCTCCTTAGAATTTATGACGCTTACAATTAGCTGTCTACTTTATTACAAATACAGTACCGTTACAATTCACGAAAGATATATGCTATTTATTTTCTTTCACTTAAACTAAGCGAACTCCATATCATTCGTATTACCAAGTTCTCCTTAAGGAAAGAAAACACTGGTTTGGATTTTAGTATAGTGCGAATAAACTTTTACCTGCCTCGTTCAGTGCGTTGGAAATTGAAATTAGCACAGCAGGTTTTGAACATGACCAATACATGAAGTTAATTAGAGCTGATAAGTATGTCATAATTTTGTCTTAATATCCATACTGTGAAACTGTGTTCGCTGTTCATAATATCGTTAAATGTTATTTAATAAGTATAATGGTTAATCAGCTTAATCGCTAGATGATGCTTATTTGTCACATGAATTGTTGACAAAAGCCGATTTGAAAGTGTATACGTCGTTCAACAACTCGATTACTTGAACTATGCATTGGGTGTTATCCTAAGGATAAGTACTAATCTTTCGAACATATACAATTGCTATCATCTATCTATCTATCTATCTATCTATCTATCTATCTATCGAAAGAGAAGAAGAAAAAAGAAGTGCTAGATTTGTTTATTTACTTTTTCCGATAAACTATCAAATCTGTCCAGCCAATACACAGACGGTTCAGGTCTGCCACACTGTTTGCGTTCAAGATGAGCAGTCAAAACGTCCTTCACACGTTTTATCTTTGGTTTGCAGTTCGTTGTCGGTGCAACTACCAAAACGAAAGATCAGCAATGTTAGACTATAAAGTTTCTTATTGACGTTTGAAGGTCATTTTTCTAAACTTAGAAAGCATTCGAACTGCATTGTCGTTTTGTGGTATGTTTCTTTTGCTTTTAGGTACAATAGATAATACCAAAGTAGGTAGCCACGTTATGAACATTTTCCCACCCCTCCCCTTGCATTGTAATTACGTTCTAATTACAGTTTATATGTTATGACAACTATACCATACAAATAAAGGGCAAAATACGAATCTAGATAAATTATGTTGGCTTCAAAACCAAGATCCTCATTGCATCCACGACAATAATTTACTGTTTATGATGTAATGCTGTACATTATAATAAGCAGCAAGCTGCTTTGGTATAAGCAATTGAACCTCTGTTACTTGGACACTATGCCAGCATCTCATTTGTAGTAGACAGATGTGCCATGTAAGTTCAGTTTGGTTTGCATTAATATTTATGTTTGTAATGCTTTAATTAACCTCAGATGGAGAAATACCCTTACAAACACACAAACACACACACACACACACACACACACACACACA